>JZLH01S0605400.1:27364-44499 GCA_001188425.1 Eucidaris tribuloides | reverse complement strand
CTAAACCACATCTACCCCCTCCTCACTCTCTCTCCCCCTTTCTATCTCTGATTAGTCACAACAAGTGAGTGTGATCTTCACAAATTACAGCGCAGCTCTCCGATTGGCTGGTTGTTGAGACCCGCAGGAAGCTTCGCTAATTTGGAAAGGAAGTCGGGGTGCGGAGGCTCTGAGATTTTTTTTTTACTTTATGCACAAAAGTTTTGTAGAGTCTGATAAAGGGTAAGGCCAGTCATAGCATTCCGTCTGTATCTTGCCCCCTTCACTCTATAGATTCCCCCACCATAGACGAATCGTGCGTTTTACGATACTGAGTCATTTCGTACGCTCTAGACACGTCACCGCGTTGCTTGTTCTCCTTGCGAAATTGTCTCATTTTCGTTTGTGTGGATATTTGTTATTCATTCGCACTGAACGTTCCCCGGATACCAGGTAACTATCTTAGTAGTTTATTTCTTTGTATACTTATTTGCAGTCAGTGGTACTTTGATATATATAAAGCTTCAATTTGATGTGAATATAACTTTTATCTGCTCAGACAAATTTTCAGATCGTCCTTGTAGTTTGTCTGCTGCTGTGCGAGGTCAAAAGTGTATAGAAACTTTCAGTGTGTATTGACTCATTTTAGCGGTACAGCCATTTTGGAGGCTTGGTAATGGCTGACGAGTGGTTGTAAAAGCACAGTCGACCTGTCGGTTCATTCTGATGTTGTATATTTCTGACTGTGATTCTCTGTTGTGCCCATGCACTTTCACCTAAGTTACATTTTTCCTAATTGTATTGAAGTATGTACTGATCTGTAGAATATTGGGGGTTGGTGGTAGTGCAGTTTCACTTGGAAAAAAGTGAAAGTGAACTTCCTACATGTAAGTACAGAGTACTGTTAGCAATGCTCTGCAACTTTGCTTTGTATTGTACATCACTGATGACCTATTATTGTATGAAGATCATGTTCAAATAATTCAGTTTAACCTGCTCTAATACACACATATAATTATAGCAGTCTTCTGCCTGATGCCATGTAAGAGCACTGTTTGTATAATTTAACCTGTGTATCAAAAAAGATCACTTGTCCTATTGTAATAAAAGGATCACAGGTGGTCTTCATAAAGCAGGCTTCAACTTTCGCATTTTCAAATTTTTCACAATTTACCTTCATAATTTTTTTATGCTCTTCCAATGATTTATAGGTGTAAGTGTAAGTTTAGAAAGGAAGTTGGGATGATTTGAAACCATGTAAACTGGTTTGAGTGAACACCCATCTTTTCTCAAATTCATGAGTAATTTACATAATTTATGTGAAAAAATGAAGTCATGTTTGTCCTAAAATACTGTATTTAAAAATTGTTTCAGAGATAGCAATTTCCCCCCAAATTTGAGTATATTCATGTGGAATGACAATACACTCAAGATTCCAGAGTGATTCTAGAGAAATTAGCATCATGAATTACCAGATGCACAGTGTATGCACCCTCTTTGTTACAAATGCATAATATTGCCTTGTCTTTGTTTATTCTCTGTATGCCCTCACAAGAGACATGTACCATAATATCAAAAATTAATTCAAGACAAAGTGCAGACCTGGATGTAAGGCTAATACCTATAATCTCTCACATCCTCCGTTGCATAGGAAACTTGCCCTTAGACGTTGACGTGTGTAGCTTGTAGTACGCGTACATCTACGGTACACATGTACATCACTGACGTACTAAGAGTTTCTTCTTAAATCTCTATAATTAGATTTTGTGTTGCTTGTTTCCATAGATAAGTTTCTTGATGATCATGATTTCATTTTCAGTATTGCTGTTTTCTTTTCAAATTGAAACTACAAGTGTGTAAAGAAGGAAATAAAGTCATCAAGTAAGGTTTTTAAACAGTTAGTTTTTGGACATGTACATGTACTATATCTCTCATCTGAGTTGTTAAAATGTAAGTAGCAACTATACCATATGCAAACAAAATGTTACACAATTTTGCTGTTTTCTGGGTTTTTTTTAAATAACCTGTTTAAGTATGAACCTTTTGAGCACAAGAAACAAGATATGTTGTCATGAGGTTGAAATATTAAACATGTGTTAAAGGCAGCATAATCAAACCATGTTCAATGGGTTAAGCACTGTAAATATTTATGAAGAACAAAAAGAGAAATTGATAATTCCAAAGGGGAGTTCCATCACTACGTAATGTAATGGTTTCCTTATCTTTTTAGTGCTGGGAGGGGGGGGGGGGTCAGGTGATGGGACACTGTTGCTTTTGCTCCTGTTGTGAATTCTTCATTGTCACAGTTAATTTGTGTACATTGATAGGATTGTTGGCATTACCAGTATTGTTCATACCTGTACTTTATAAGAGTGCATTCATCTTTCTAATTTTGAAAAATTGAATCCAGCTATGGCATTAACCAAATTGCCAGGTAGGTCACAGATATTTTGCCCAATATAATGATACTTTAAATGATTTCCAGGAGAAAATTGTTATGTTTGGTATAAGTTTATATTTCTAAAAGAATGAATTGATACTATAACATTCACTGCATACATATTTGACTCTTCATATTCATTTCTCATTTTCTATTTGTTTCTTTCATGAAATTGACTCTGACACACCCACATATTTGGATTTAATACTGCAACACGGATACTACATTTGGACACACCAATATCTTGTGGAATTATTAACATCAACATTTGAATGACCACCCACGTACCCAACCCTTACGAAATGGCTTGGCACCCCCAACCGCCTTTGGAATACGATGACACCCTTCATCCAACCGTCTTCTACCCCTCCTATGGACCCATGGATTATCAGGTATGGAAATGTAACATTGGCTTGAATAAATGTGATGTGTCATTAATAAAAAGTTAATACCATAAAATGGTCAGCTAAAAAAGAAAAAGTTGTATTATATTTGTTTATTGTATTTACTGCTGATAGCACTTTTTCTTTCAGGAATTTAGGTATAAGTTTCTGTTTATTGTTTTTCGTGCCATATAATTCATTTCTGTGTGTGTTTGTATGATATAAATGTATGTGAAAATGTGCCTGTATTTGTGTTTTATGTGTGTCAGAAAAGTGTACAATTGTGACTGTCATTTTACATAATATCTACACCTATGAAACATGAAGGATATTCCAAATGCTGTTGCACAATACTGTACAAGTTATGTGAACTGAAAGCACAAGAGGGCAGCATTACACTTGGATTGAGGTGAGGATTGGGGGAGTGATTGAGATCAAACTTTCAATGTCATTCAATTTAGCTCACTCTTCTTACTCATGTGCTCATCAGTGATCCAATAATCTGTAAACATTATTGCTTGTTTTGCCATTGAATTCAGCAATGAAAACAAAGTACTGTTTTCAGTCCAAGCCACTACTAAGAAATGACTACTAATGAACAACATCTTGATAATTCATCACCACCACTATCACTAAACCTAACAACCATTAAAGTGATAGGCTAACATTGTGGAGCTTCAATTTAAAAAAATTGTCAAACTTTGATATCTGAGCTACATAGTAGTGTTGAAATGGACAAATAAACACCCTAGAATACAAAAGTTTGGAAAGTTACACTGCCAATGGCAAGTTATACATGAATAAACAATAAAACTCGGGGCGAGTTTTATTAACCTAGGTGTACACACAGTAAGTCTATGGGAGGAAATGGGCAAGTGAATCTGGTCAACTTACGATTTTCACTTTTTTTTAAAGCACTAAATAATCATTTTGAAATACAATTTTTTTCAGGGCTTCATTTTTAGACCTCATCAAAGACACTGGTAGCATGGGGAATCATGCGGCTCAGATTTTTTTAACTGTGGTAAATGTTAGCCAATACCTTTAAATGAACAACATCTTGATAATTCATCACCACCACTATCACTAAACCTAACAACCATTAATTAGTTTATTCTATTAGATAAATCATTTATTATCTGTGACTCCCAAGGAGAACAGAGTCAGCTGACATAGCATCCATATATATAAAAAATGAAAAGTTGTACTGCATTTTTTTTCTTCATTTATTGATCGAAGTGTGAATTCTACCTGGTGTAAAGGTCATAACAACATTATGCTGTAAGTCAACAGGAAATTGTTCATAAATTCTTTCCTGTCTGCTAGTCCCTGCATGTTTTATGTTGATTTTTCACAAACGCTTGTAAATTGTGGTATTCCAGTTTCATGCAACAGGATGTCCTATTCAGTGAACAGTGAGCAAAAACTCTTACTTTATAATTTACCTGAATTACCCTTCTATTAACTCCTTGGAGCCTTTTTCAAACTCTACTGGATATGATACAGCTATGCCTTATAAATCTTAGCTTTCGTAAGCATCTGAAATTGTGAAATCAAGATTAGTGTTTGTGTGTGTGTGTGTGTGTGTGTGTGTGTGTGTGTGTGTGTGTGTGTGTGTGTGCGTGTGTATGCATGTATTTCTGTGTGTGCATGCATACGTATATGTATATATATATATATATATATATATAGTTAATAATGTTCTGCTCGGAGATTATAATAGATACTTCACACAAAATTAAGGAAAATCTCTGTTACAAATGATCTATATTCACGAATTTTCGCCCATAGGGCTTTACTTTTATTATAAAACACTTGATACAAAATACAAGTTTACAATAATGTACAATATACATGTATTTATGCAAATCATAATACATGGCAGTTTCAAGAGAGACTTGCTCAAATAGATTTTTCAAAGTACTCTTTCAATAACCCGATCACAGATATGTGTGTGTGTGTGTGGTTTTTTTTTAATACTAACTTGACAGTATTCAAACTGTGAAAACCTTTTCATACCAACATGTACATGTACCAGTATCAAATTACATGTGTGCATGTATTATGTAAATGTACATTACTTGTCAGGTGTCGAGATAATTGCTAAATAACAGAGATGGAGTCAAGGCCAAATTATGCTGTCCTTGGCCTTGACCTCAGACTGAGTCAAATGTACAAAGTCTATGTGAAAAATATTTTTCCAGCAGCCTGGTGACTCGGAACCATTGGCCTCTACTTTCTCTCTGCTGAAAAACTTACACCATATACATGAAATACAAAAATAATTCCTATAAGTCGAGGGAAAAAAAATCCTGTAAACAGGTTCTGTTTCCATACAAGTCTGTGAACAAGAGAGGGTGACATTTACAAATTGCAAATCTCAGTTGAAGCCAATCACATAATTTTCTCTGAAGTGGAGGAGCTGCAATGGAAACATGACCCACTGTTGTACAAGATGAGAAAACTAACCCAAAATACACATAATGCATTAATCAAACAATAATTGAATTGGTTGTATTTTACGTTATGTCAGCTTGAATTGTATAAAATCATATAACGTACATATTTATGCAGAGATCTCAGCACAAACAACTTGATTATCAAAGGTTCCAGCCAATTTGGTTCACTCCAGTAAACAGACAAGTATGCTGCCCTCTACTGTCAGAAACATAGATAGACACCAATGCTTGTGGTCCCAAGGTTGATAGTATTGTGGTATTGTATTAGTGTGTGATTGACACTTAACCTGATGGAGACTAAGTTTAAGTTAACTCGTGTTGGAGTCTATGGGAAATGCGTGTTATAGTGAAATCAAATCATCTCCAATGAGTTAAACAACAAATACAACAATGCTTACACACGTTTAAATTAATATAATTTTCCTAGAGTACATGTATGTGGAAATAAACAATGCCATTGAAAGCATTGTAAAAAAAAAAAAAAGAATGGGGCAGGGGGTAGGAGGGAAAAGGGTCAAGTTTATTTCAGATACATATATTTTGTAAACTGTTATAAAGTGTAATAACAAATTCAATTGGTAGGTTGTATCTGGAAAGAGATATTTTACGGCACTACTTTACTTGATTGATGATATAAGTTAATGTAGGGAGGTTGCTGTTGTTGAAACTTCACATTGATTTTACATTTACCTTCTTTTGATTTTTTATATTTCTTTACATTTGACTAAAAGAAGAGCCACAATCTAATAATATGTTCTTGTCAAATACACTGATACACTGCACATTGACATTTATGTGTACTTGTTTTTCAGAAGCTGCCAAAATTCTTAGCATAACACATATTGTAGATATCTGCCCATAATGAACAGAGAAACAGCTTCTTTGTCCTGCATCAATCAGTAGATAATGTTAGGTGATGGGGAAACGGGTGAATAAAACCGAGACTCGCGAATGCCCGGAATGCGAGAAAATGTAGCGCTGTCAGGGACTTGAAAAAATAAAGATGTTGCTTGTGACAGATAAGTAAGAGATGCCAGTATCATTCACAGTGACATACCTGCCAGACATTGATGTGTTTCAAACAAAAAGCCAGAGGCATCGACGTTTGTAATATAAACAGATACGGATATCAACTAAATGTATGTCAGACACATTTTGGCGGAGATTTCCCTACATAGCTGTGAGTGGAGATGTCTTGAAGCAAAACTTTTCACACTCCATGGTATTAGTATTTGGAAATCTTATTCATTTATTTGTTTGTTCGCTTGTTTATTCGTTTGTTTATTTTCAAAATTTATTATTGTCTGTAAATCAAAAATATGTATTGGTGCTAGATACATGTATGATTGCAGTGGAGACATTCAACTTCCCTCCCACACCAACAACACATAATCATGTATATTTATAAATTTTGGCACTGTGTGAATTCAGTGCCAGAAGGAAAAATATACAGAATAAAGAGGTATGAAAATTACAATAAACACACCTTGGGATTTTAAGAAAACCATATTTGAATAAACCTCTAGTCTGATGCATTATGAATTTTACTGAATCTGATACATTGACTGCAAGCTCTTGTTCACATATGTGTCCCACTTTCAGATTTTCTAATGTTGGTAGAACTGAGCGTGTACAATAAACACACCTTGGGATTTTAAGAAAACCATATTTGAATATAAACTTGTAGTCTTATGCATTATACATAATGAATTTTACTGAATCTTATACATTGCTTTTGTCCACAGATGTGTCCCAGTTTCTGACTTTTTTATATCGTTAGGGCTGAATACAGTGCTATGTAAAATAAAGGCATGCATTTCTTTTCAAATGTAATTAAGAAATAAAGTATAACTAATTTTTACCATAAAAATGATTTTTAATGCAGTTTCTTCTCTCCCATTTGTGGTTAATATGGATCCATAGGCTTGTCAGGAAATGAAGTGAAGCCTGAAATGAATGGCCATATTACAACTGATTTATGTTTATTCTGTAATAACTCATATTCACAGTGTGCAAATCAAGAGCACACTATTTGGAATATACATTCGACGACAGTTGCACCAAAGAGCGTGTGTAATAGCTCTTTGGTTGCACCAACAAAATTTCATTGCTAGACCCATCCATAACCATATTGCTAATCATAATTATAATTATCCTAACCCTACACTTAAACCTAAAATTCAGTCATATACCTACATGTACATGTAACCTTAACAATTTATCTACAAAGCTATCATCAGAACAAGTGTTACTTTTATAGCAAATGTTGAATCAACACTGTCTGATTGTTTTCATGGATTTAGTTAGACATAACAGAATTTAGCATGTAACACATGTAGAATGTAGCATTGTCAAGTCTCCATAATTCTGCTGGAGGTTCCCTGAAAATTTGCTAAGCTTCTCACATCCAGACAATCAAATATGATTATATCTAAATTTATGAGAAACTTCTGTACATATTGTGGTGTTAGTAACTCATAAATATCCCCTTTTTTATATCTCCCTGACTGGAATATTCGTTTTCATATTTGTATAACGATTTCTATGTCCATAATGGAAATTTACTCTACACCAGCATTACAAGCTTATAAAAATAAACATAAATCTTCATACAATAACTACTACATAATCACATTTTGGCAGGGTTTTAGTTTCAGTAATTAATATGGGTTAAGTTAAATTATTGTTTGGCAAGTAGACCTATCTACAATAATAATAAAAAAAGCCCATTTTCAGGTTTTGGCTTCAGTAACTATTAGTGAGTATTGGCAGCCATGTTGCTGACCAGTGTGGACACACCCTTTCAGATGAAAGCCAAGATGAGTTTGTTTCTCTTCTCATGTCATGTGACATTGATACCCTGGCCTCACCAGAGATGCGTCTAGAATTGAATCACTCTGCTTCGGCCAGATGCTACATATCCCTGTCTGACATGGGCCATTTATCACTCTTGCATTTCACACAACGATTAAAATGATATGCCCGGCTGTCTTCATAAATCTGTGCACTACTTAAGGGTCCCCCTAATACCGTAAAATATATTATGAAAATAAGTGGCATAATCCAATCTACAAAACTAAGTGCCAATGTATTTAAACCCTCTCATAGGCCTCCCAGTGTCATGTTTACTTTTCCATTTAAGAAAATATAAATATGTATCAAAGTTTGAATAAAAAAGGGAATAGTCTGTTAGAGTATTGCATTAATATGTCATGTTGTTACATTTAAATGTGGTTTTTAAATCTGATTTTTTTTTGTGTTACATGGACTTATCCACCTAGAGAAAACTTTCTGGTTGTTAAATTGTTGTTGGGAATATTTTGATATATTCTTATAAGTGTGTTTATTTAGGCCGGTGATACATGTATGTACCTAATTAACAATTTGTAGTAGGAGTGAGTGAAGCGTACAATGTATTTCACATTAAATGCAATTTTCCTTCCCTCTATTAAACCTCCTGAAAGGACCTTGTAACATAAATTTCATTAAAACACAACTGATCCGTAGACAGAACTCATGTTGGTGAACAACATATTTTGGAGAGATAATGTTCACCCTGGAAATGAATTCGAGGACATGATTGCAACTAAGATTAAACTCACACCCCGGCTAAGATTGAAATTCCTCCTGCCATTTAATCAGGAAAACAACATAAGGTGCTCAGTAATAACCAGGATCACTAGAGCAAGACCTCTCAGCAGTAATTAGGTGAAGATGGGAAATGAGAAACTAGTCTCAGTCAAAGATACTTTGTGTAATGTTCACATCCTTGATTAAGTTACATTTTCTCAAATTATGAAAATTAATTCATTCATTTCTATCTAACATTTTATGTGTGGTTCAAGTAAATTTGACAAATATTTCTTGCTTTATTTTTATTGCTATGGTGTGACACATATTGGCTGTATTCGGCTATGTGTTTTAGACTACATGTTGATAGAGAATTAATAAATTTCTATTTTTCAAGGTAGGAAATTTGATCTTGATCCATTTTGGGTATCAGAACCTGTGCATACAGTATCCTATTAAAGAGTTGTAGTTTCCACACAAGGATTTTTTTTTTTTTGGGGGGGGGGGGAAGCAATTTGATCTTGATCCATATTGTGTGTATGAAATTAAACTTGTACAATTTTTTTTTTTTAACTATAGGCCTACTTGTGAATTATTTGGTAGTCCTTAAATCAGTTCTGTTTTGCAGTGACAAAGCAATTCTCAATATCAGCAGATATCCCTTTGAAATCTGTTTATTTCTTCAATGTGTTTACTATTTTACCTGTATTCTCTGTCTCTACCCCCCCCCCTTAGAAATGAAGGGGGAGTATTGGAGTAATTTATATGTGATATTGGCTAAAAATATTCATTGTAAATTAATTCTAAGCTTTACCTAGGATTCTGAAATGCTCCCCTGCATGGTTGCTGCAATCTTGGACCAGTCAAACCAACTCTGCATGAGATGCGAGAGATTGATGAGATACTCCTACCGTCCTCTTGAAATTAAAATTGAGGCCTTGATAAGGTTTTCCACCTCACCTCACTGCTGTGTGCTAGAAGTAAGATCTATAGTGACAGAATTAGAATATAACCATAGTGTACTAAATAATGTAATATAACTAGTGAAATTAATTAAATGAAAAACACAGGAGGACATTATTAAAATTGTGTTATTGGGAGAAGCCAAGCGAGATATTTGTCACAACAGTTGTTTGTTACTCTCGTTACTACGATCACATGTGTTAATACATCCGAACAGCTGGTCGTGGGGTCCGGCGTGGGAGGCGTAAAAAACTTTTATGGAGTAATTATAAAAAAACAATGCTTGTATCATCAGACGATGGATGTACTCTGTCCAACAGCATCATGTTTTCACTTCAGCCAGGCTGCCCTGTCGTCGATGGGCGAGGGAAACTTCATAACGTTGGCATTTAGGGGAGGCACGGGGCTCCTTGCCACACATGGTTAGGCACGAGTGCAGAAAACATTGCCGACATTCTTGGCATCATTTTCGATTTGACCCCTCGATGAGGTGAAAGCAAGTGATGTGTGAAAGGGACTCGGGGGCGCGGTGCCGCGGGATGGCGCTGGTAAGCGAGGGCTTGCGAAGGCCCGGGATGATGGGATTAATTAGTGGCACGTGGCAGGCTTGCCGCACAGTGACCCCACTACCCCCACACCCCCACCGTCTGCCTCAACACTCATCCCCCTCCCCTAATCCCAACCCAAGCGCATCCCGGGGGTTCTGTTACCCCACCATGCAGTGCTAGCAGTGCAGTGAGTAAATCAGTTCAGACTGGTACAGCTGCCTCGTATCTGACAAACTGCTATTGACCAGGCAATAATACCATTAACTGGGAGTATAATTCACATGAAAGATACTCTTTCAGAGCTGTTATGATAGCCATTTGGGTTGCTATTCCATCTATGTACCCGATACATCTCCTAAGAATAAACCCGCTGTTTATGAGGGAAGCCTGGAGCATCACGCATATCTGTAAATAACTATAAACCTTGTAAGATTTACGTTTGCCTGTGACTTTGATGTTAGTGGCGGTCCGGTTTTGTATTCACATAAAATTTTGTTTGGTCAATCTTCTTGATGAATTGGAATAATTTCATAAAAGGGCCATTGTTGAGGTGCAATGAAACCACACAAAAATAAGAACTCGTCTAGAAAATGCAACATGAATTATAAAATGATAATCAGGCTGCAAAAGGAAACCAACTGAAGTATTTCATTTTGTATAGTATATCAATGAGATCATCTACTCTGCATTGTGGGAAAAATAATTGTACCCCCTTTTTACATCATTTCATTCGAAGAGGGTTCTTTTCTATTCTGCTTCAGTTTTATTCATTTAAATAAAGGGAAATATTGGAGCACAAATGCTAACAAACCATTATACTGTATAGATCTATCTTAGAGAAACTTCAGTTTAATTACTGAAAAATCTGATTCTGCTATTTATAACCATAAACTGTATGTACATATTTTACTTAATACATTGAGGAAATCATACGCTGTATTATGGTTTACAGTACTGATAAATTATAACAACAGCATTTGAAAAACCAAACGAACCTAAGTCATTTATAAATGCATCTAAGGCAATTTGGCAGGAAATTGCACAGAACAAAACCAGACTGAATTTCCAGCATCTATACCATTAACACTTTCAGTACCACTCTCAGAATATATCAATGGAAAGGGTATATACATGTACTACCAGAAGATGTTAGGGTCAGTAGTTCATTCCCAATAACCAAATGAAATGACTTTTAATACCACAAAACTACATAAACATAAGTTGAAGAGAACTTTGCTTCATTGCAACAAAGTTGTTTTCAGTTGAGCAGTGGCATAATCAGTAATTCTGTGACGGTGGTGCCATGATTCTGTCATGCACTTGAGGCTTTCAGGCAGGCTTGCGATGGAGGGGGGGGGGGTAGACGAACCCATGAAACTTTGGATTTGTTGCTATTCACTAATTGTTATGTGTAAATTTAAAAATGTGTTTTTGGTGGGGGGGGGCACAAATTGACACAGGAAGCATGATATTTTTCAGGGTAAAGGGGGGGGGGGCAGCAGCCTCCCATGCCACTTTTGCTTTGAGAGATTCTTAGATTTGATGAGCATAGCAGAGCATACCATAATGGGGTAGCTTTAAAGATTGGGTCGTTGATTTGCACGTCAAAAAACATCTAAATGAATGAAATCAGCTGAAATCATATCCAATGTGAAGATTAATATAAATAAACACCTCTCATAGAGACTTGGGGTAAAATATTGAGTTTTGGTGAAAATCTGGACGGTTAAACTTCATCCTTTTTCCAATTGCTCAGGAGCAAATTTAAAAAATCCGCGACGTCAAACGTGCACGTGCCGTTCCAAAATGGTCCGATCAGCCGTTATAGCCAAAGGTCGCGCTGGGGATAGCCGTTAACCAATCAGAGGGCTGCGCTGGTCTTGCTACGGTGCACAGTAACCGCGATTCGCAATTTGAGCAAAATTGAAACTCACAGAAAGAACAACATTCTTGTAACATGTCGTTATTAGTTTTTCTCATAAAACAACAAATTCATGACGTATGGATCTTAAACTTTCAACACACCATTTGTAAGTACTAAACTACCGTTTGGTATTGGTAATGAAGGGAAGTAACGGACTTGCACATCCCTGACACAATCTTTAATGCATACCTGTGGAGTTACATCCTTCCATTTCCGCTGGTATTTTCATCTATTTTATCATCTCAACTTGAAGAAAACTTCTCCCTTTGTAACCACTACCACCCCACCATCCCCCCCCCCCCTTCTAAAAAGGGAGTAATGGATAACTTACATGTAAATTTTGTACTAAGTACTGTCACTATTTTCATCAAATATATTATCCCCTTATATCACTAGTCACACCCAGTATGTGTTATAGGAGTCTATTTCGAAAATACATTTTTAGGTGTTTTGCAAGATATCAGTATGCCTGCCAGTATGTTTTCAAATGATGTTTGTTCCTTATCTCATCAAATAGACGGTGAAGCTACGCAAGTTACGATCAATTATGTTCAGATAACGGTGAGGGATGCCAAGGAATGGTCACGTTGCACTCGTGCTCACATTACAAACATCTGAACTTATGCAGTTGGCAGAGACATGTTTCTTCCATGTAAATATGTCATCGTTCTCAAATAAGATTACTGCAAATATGTGTAACAAACTATTACTGGGGGTGTATTTCAGTTATATTAGCATAGAATTGAGTCAATTTGATGTATATTTGCATGGATGGAGAAAAGAAATCTGATGATGTAGATTGCACACACAAGACTTCAATGGTTATTGTTACAATTCATCACAAAAGTTGAAATACATTGCAGTATGGATTTTCAATAGAAATAATTTCAACCCCCCCCCCCCTTTCCCTCCTAATATCACTGAATTCTTCAAGTAACTCTGGAAGAACACCACATTTTCAGCTATTCTGTGTCATGCTTTTCTTTGCAAATATTTCCTCCTACACTTATTGGTAAGACAGGTTTGTTAGTTTAGGATTTCAGAGCTTATGAAATCAAATGATGCGAGTGGCTTTGGCAGGTGTGACTTCATTTGACAATTTAAGGGTTTGTTTCTTTACGGATTGTAACACGGAAATTCAATCAAAATTTTGCTTCTAGATGGTTTGTATATATGGAGAGCAGTTGATAAAACAACACCTTTCATTCAGATAGCATGATTTGCTAGTTTATCACGACAGAAATGGGATATGTGTGTGTTTTGGAAAAATATGTTTGTGTTAAGGTTTTCGAAACAAAAATATTGATGGCATTTTAAAGTTAATATGTGCAATTTACAGTTGAGTTCAAAACAGGGATGTGCCTGACCAGGACAAAACAAGCTGGAAACATGGTGTGGATATAACATTGAAACAATCAAGACTAATACTTTGAAGAATGAGAACACTTAGGGAAATAATGTTGACATAATCAAGAAGAAATCAATATTTTGAAGTATGTAGGATTATTGTTAGTGTGCTCACTTGCACCTGAATGTATGACATACTGTTTATACAAGTTAACATAGTTTGTCTCATCAGAAAAATTGATACCAATTGTAAACATGAGGGATGTAAGGTGAATATGATCTAGGTTTAAAGACAAATCCCTGCGTGAGATGCCACACGAGCCTGATACTGTAACCATATAACTGAGGCCCAACCTCGCACGAATCAATTACTAGTATGCAAGTCTGTGCTACATTGCGTGAATGTGTCATATAGTAACTCGGGCTTAGGTGTTGAGTGTAGAAGAATCAGCTTGAGTTTGAGTTGACGAGATGTAATGATACTGTTAAAAATTGACGGACATGTTGTATTTGTGTCTGTGCCTTCCTTGTATTCTCTATAATGATATCAAAACAGAAAAAGGTGATTATTGTCATAGAATGATAAGAGAATAAACTTACATCCAGGTGTCACATGATGCGGTAAACATTGAAGTATTGTGATGTTTCGGCTATGACTGTCACCATTCATATGGCAGTGTAGAAAGATGATTACCTGTTAGAAATTGGTTGAGGACTTGGGTGACAGATTCTGCCTATGGTACTCCAGTGGTTAAGCACATGCATACCCACTAAATATACACTTTCCATTTCCCTTATTAAATTTGCACTATTGTTTCTCGTAGAAGCCACACCTAGCCATAACTTGTACTTTTATTTTTGTTACCAGTATGCAATTATAATCATGTGACAAAGCTCTGCTCTGGTTGATTTTTGTGTTTGTATATTTGTTTAGTGTCCAGGCAAACTTAGTAATAAGTGGTGGTACATTTTAACTACAGCTCAGCAAGAATCAACTGAGCAGGGAATGTTGATAAGCAACTTGTCCCTTGTGCTATCTACTTGAGATTGTAACTTACTATTGTAATGTCTCGGCCACATTTTGACCAAATAGATTGCAAGTCAGCCATTGTTATTTAAGTTTTATCATTTTGGATGCTGTCTGTCCCCTCATATAGTATTACTTCACAGGGCACATTCTTTTTCAGTTCCCATTCCCAGTCAGTTTTGTATGTAAACCTTTTAAAATATCATGTTGCTTGATGTATGTTGTATACATGTATACACAAAAGAAATATGATAGGTGATTTTTTTTATTCAGCTCAACATAAATTTTTATTGTGATGGATAGTAAATACATCATGGACCGTATTTCTTTTCTTGTTCATGTATCGAACCAGTACATGGATTATAACCAGCCACTTTTTGCCCAGCTTTGATTTATTGATCGACAGTTTGCCACCTGGCTGGTACACCTAAGGGTTAATACAAGCTTTGTGGATAGGATTAAGTGTCCTGCAGTGCTATTAACTCTTAACGTGCCAGAAGATTTAAACCTGTACTGACTTCATGTGTATTATGTGGTGCAGATCTGCGACTTCGGCACGTTAAGAGTGAACCCGTTGCTTCCTGAATTGGGTGGGCCCTGTACATGATCTATGGAGATTTACAGAATCTTGCAGTCAACAGGTTAATCAGATGCTTAGAGAATCACCACATATTTGCATTACACTGCAACTGTTACTGGATCGTTACATACTTCCTGTAATGTCTATGAAGTATATTTTAGGTATTTTTTTTTCATATGACTGGACATGGCTAACAAGTTTGAATTTCTGATAAAATTAAAATGACAACAAAATGCAATGTTTTTTTGTTTTTGTCCATTTATATGCCTCTGCCCCGAAAGGGAGCCAGTGGCATTATTTTTTACTGGTCTCTGGCATTTTTATGTTGGTTGAAATAATGATGATTTGCATGTTTCATTCATTTTTAAAAATCCACCACAGGGAATAATTTTTTCCTGGGACTACATAGCAATTCAAATGATGAATTTCAAAATAATTGAGCTGACGCAAAGTGGTAGATGTGTGGTAGTTTCGATACATTAACTTATGTACAAAAATATGTAAAAAATATTTATCATTGCACCCAAAGCTTTCCCAAGGTAAATTATTCCCTGAACCATTTCATACTGTTTCCCAAGGCCTCCATTTTTCCGTTTTACAAAATCAAAATTCCATTTTCCGTGATTTTCCGCGTTACTCAAAATCACGTATATAAACACCATATATTACCCAATACTTGCATGATTACAACTCAGCCTCAGTGAAATAGGGCAGCCGTAGTCATGGTAGTGAGAAAGACGGCCGGCAGAGGGGCCATAGGGGTTTGCTAGGGTCATTGAAGTTACTCTATAATACTTGGTAATGGTATCATTTAGTTAAAGAATAATTACAGACATTTTAATATTTGTTTATTTTGTAATTTACCACCAATTTTAAGGTTATTACTTCAGTATTTTATGATTTCCCATTTTCCGCGTTACACTTCCCATTTCCGCAATTTTTCTCCATTTTCCGTATCGCGGAGGAATGGAGGCTTCACTGTATCCCCCCCCCCCCCATCGAAGAGGAATGAAACATAGACAGAAAGAATGAAACAGAAATATCCATCTACACACCTTCAGTGGCACTCCACTAGTCCAGTTTGACCTTTCCAGAATGGTTTAGCCATTAATCATGTACCTAAAGTAGTTAATCGTTCTGTAATGTACAGTTTACTTTCTGTGTGATTCAAACTGACATTGATTGATCATAACAGACAAGTTGTTGTCAGTTCGCTCTTCTCTTGTTGTTCATCAATGTCTAACTGATGAATTCCTCTGACTTCTGCTATGTAGGTCTGCCTGGTAAGTTTTGAAAGAGGTTTTGCTGAATTTAAAATCATTTTCTTGATTTGTATATGGTTGAAAGATCTCATCAGAGGAACCAACTAAAATGTGTTGCTTAAATTAAATTGAAAAAAATCTTTCAACAGCTAAATGTAGTAATGATGATGTGGTTATCAAAAATAAATACATGTAGTAGCTGCAATTCCCCAAAGTTCTTTCTAAGTAAACACTTCTTCATTACCATGTTTAATGGAAAGTGATGTTGATTTAATTGCTCAAAGCAGAGATCAATCATGAATTATCTCCCTGCTTCATAAGACAGCCAGACTTAGAAACTGTGGCAATCTTGGTAATGCCATTGCCTGATCGATTATGTCATGTGCGTTGTATCAATGTAAGGAATGTTCTATTTTGGAATGCGGCCAGTTAAATGATTCCCAGATCTTGAACTTTGCCTGGAATTTTGTATGGTTGGAGGGGGGAGGGGTGGATGGAGTGATTTATCCCTCACTATTCGTGGAGGTGACACAAGATGTATAATTTGAAAAATGAATTCAATATCAAACAGTTTATTTGCAAACTCATGCAATTTGTTTCATCCACTTTTAATCCACTCTTATCTCATATTTTATGTAATAGTGAATATCACT
>JZLH01S0605381.1:113536-131011 GCA_001188425.1 Eucidaris tribuloides | reverse complement strand
AATTTCAGTTTCGTCCTGTGGACCTCAATCATTTAATCGTTATCCGTCAGCTCCTTAACGTGCGGCCTATGTCCGGCCTGCAAGGAGGTATGAGCGATTACCATTGACTACAAGTCAAGTCTCTTTGAACCATTCGAACCCGCCACTCAAAAACATGTTATACATGTGTTTAACTGGATCGTTCTTGCAGATGGGCAGACGATAGAATTCTGTTTGATTATATAATTACTAGACAGTTTCAAAGAAAGAAATTATTTTATAATGATAATAACTATTTGCTGTTTCCCGATCGCGAAAGACTAGTGAGCATACTAAGTCACATGAGACATGCGGGAGGAAAAATGCCAAAAATTCATGAAATATAGATGAAAATTACGCAACTGGGCACGCCCGGGCACTATTTTCACATAGTAAGTTTTCGAAGAGAACTATACTTAAAGATCATAAATATTTCAAATTCATTCCTAGGAATTTATCGGAAAAGTGCCAAAATTTGGCATATAAGCAGGGTATGATTTCCACAGTTTTCAAAAACTACGACTTCGATTCAAGTTAGGGAGCAATTATTTATCTCACATCATTTGTTTTCAATTGTTATGCTTACTTATAGGATGAAAATCCCATTGTTTAACCGAGATACCCTTACGGATGTATTTTTACGTATACGTTGTCATCTCTCCTCCCACAGCGAGGTATTCGAAGTCCGGGACCCTGTGTGCCGGTTCGATTAATTTGGGTTTGCCAAAAACCATGAATGTGGTTAAAGTATTGGGTTTCTGGGCCAAAGGTTCGATTCCTGGCGGAGACCAGCATTTCAACTTCTGTTTTTCATACCCACCCCACCCCCTCCCCTACCCCCCCGGGGGAGGAGGGGTCAGGAAATTGGAACTTCGATTTATGCTACGCTTTATGTTTTATTTTGTTTATTTCTATATGGAGAAAGGCAAAGCTGTTTGTTTTAGAAAAAACTTTACTTCTATCATGATAATATGTGTGTGCGTGTGTGTGTGCATATGTGTGTATGTGTGTGTGTGTGCGTTTGTGTGTGTGAGTGTGTGTGTGTGTGTGTGTGTGTGTGTGTGTGTGTGTGTGTGTGTGTGTGTGCGTGCGCGCGCGCTGGTAAAGTGAGTGAATTAGGGCCTTAAACTGAAACATTCCTCTGTAATAATCTTTGTCACACGTCCTTGTTTTTCTTTCACATTTCTTTCTCTCTCTCTCTCCACGTCGTTAACATCAACAAACACGAAAACAGAATTCTGTGAAATGTTCACTTTATTATCTTACTCAGGAAACGACATAAAATTTTCACAGAACAAAAAAAATCCCTCAGTATCACCACCATTATAAATCTGTTCACAGTAATACACATATTAAGCCACTCGTTTAGACGATGACCATGCAAAGCATCATATACCACAAAAACAATACTGTACAACATCCAAAGCCATCTTCGATATAGTTATATATTACAATTGAACTTACAAAAGATGCCATTCAATATATATTCAACACTTTATGATTATGATACATAACATGTAATATATATACTAATCAAACGTTTTCAAATGTCAGAAAACATTACCACCGAGAAATATATATATATATATAATATTTATGAGAATAAATTACACCGCAGTGTATTATCGCACAGAACACAGTATATATAGATAAGTTGAGTAGCATCATTTATATTTCAGACGTTCAACTCGAATGTATCTTACATTTTCTTCTCTTTTAATTACAATGCACTTTCTGACTGATCTTGTCTCAGAATTCACTTTTGTAATTGGATTACATTTGAGTCCAAGTTTATATCCACAGCAAAATGTTGAGTTACCAAAACCTGCCGGTCACGCACTCTCACACACACAAACATTCAAACAAACTGCAAGATATAATTTTAATGTATAAATTGACTACATAATACTTCATGGTAAAATCATTTCCCAAACACAAATTTTCCAAAAATTAGGCATAACTATTTAAATTATGCGTTCTCCTTAATTGTTGAAAATAGTTTAACAACGTGATCAAGTATTTTTTTAGGCTTAATGAGAAAATAATATTTTCATGTAACTGGCATGTCATCGCACAGGGTTTTGCAGGTGTGATCCTTTTACTACATACATTGAATTACAATAGGTATTGTAAAGCAGAAATAGGGATCTATTGCACGAGCAATGCATATTGTATTTGGGGAAATGTGGACCCGAATCAGGATTTTGATTTAGGATCAAGACAAGAACACAAATTCAAGATGTAGCGTAATTTTTTCTTATGGCTGTTAAACATTTTTCTAACAACTTAATCCGCAAGAAATTATTGTAATTACGTCATCTTCATTTTTCCTTGTACGAATAACACCATATGTAGGAGAAAGGGAGAATTTCTCAGATTGTAGAATATTTTTTTTTGCAACATTGCAAGAATTTCTTCAAATATATTTCAGTTAGAAACACTGCGTGTATATACCATTGAATAAACTGCGCCAGCAAACACTCCCGAACAAATGACATGACATAATTGATATAACCAACAATATTATTAGCATTGCGATGTATTATTGGCATTACACTTCACATCATCTTGCCCTTCACCAAATTTTCCCCACATTCCCTTCGCGGTAAGATTGGAATTTATCTTATTGAGATGACAGCAGAGATAGAATTGTCATCTGGTTTTGCAATACTTCATTAGGAGTTGCAATACTTCATTAGGAGTTTGTTATAATAACGCCGTGACGAAAGCAAACGGATGTAAGAACTGATAACTGCCAAATCAACGTTTAATCTACAATTCCAAATCTACAATAGTAATGAGCGGAAAGCAATATTTCCCCAAGACACCAAATAAATGAGCATTTCTTCCATCAATTGTTACTTATTTATCAAACAGTTGAGAAAGTGAGAAAAAAAATGAGCCTAATAGGTTGGATTTGATATGTCGCACTCGTAGATCATGCATTAACGCAAAGCACAGCATCAATTTTACGCCATAATTTTTCCCGCCAAAACGGTACTGATGAAGTCGACACTCTGTTCCATCGTCTGCTCGAACGAATACGATACAACACCAGATTAAAGGGCCTTGGCACTGCCGTTTCTCAAGCTACCTCGATAATTCGTTTGAAAGACCTAGCCATACGTCAAGACCTCGTTAGCGTCAAACGCGCAAATGCTTCCCTCTGTCGAATTTAGACAGGGTAGCAATACGTCTTTATTAAGTACACCATATCCCAGGCCACGTTTTTTTCCCTTGCACTACTTCTTTTTAACACGCACTGCAGCGTCGCACTTCTGACATTTCAAGTCAGCGCTGATGTATGGCTTATCGCTTAACCACGCCGAAGCAAAGGTTCAAAAAATAATACTCGCTTTATCCCAAGTTTAAGAACATGAGCTTACTGCGCCGTTTACGCTACTTGGGGAGGGTTAATTTAGTTTGCTGGCAAACTATCGTCTCGGTACATCACTCATGATATCTATGACGGACCGACAAAGTCTCCATCAGGGTAAAGGAATTCTAGTCGACGGTTTCAAAGCAGAATTGGCTGACGGTTTAAGTCTACTCGCACTGCTTTATTAACGCTATATATATCTTTTGAAAGAAAGTCTGATTTATCAACGTCATCGACTAATATATTATTTGTATATATATATATACATATATATATATGTTTGCTTTATTATTGCTCCTATCTATATGTAGTTAAGCACTCTTACCATGGTGTTTGGCATTCATCATATGTGGATTATATATATATGTATATATATATATATATATATATATATATATATATTTATATACGTATACATATATTACGTTTTAAACAACCTTACGGGTTGTGCGAAGTCCTATGTAGAAACATAACAGTACAACTTCAAGTTGTATGAATTTAAAGCATTCAGATTAAATGGGTGTTTACGCCACTGATATCACAGCGACAAATTCCTTTGTAACTTGGAAATGAAAATTGGAAATGACGTGTGGCGAAGGAAACTAACCGAGGAGGCCAATAAAAACATGACTTATCTTACCAAGTTGTGATGTAAAGAGAAAACAAAATATTATGACGCAAATCTGTCGCCCATTTTGAAATTTAATGGTTTATCCATTATTTTGGAGAAACAATTCTGATGTATATATGAAGTCAAATAACCCCCCACCCCCACCCCACCCCACCCCACCCCCCCAAAAAAAACCCCTTCAGAAAATGAAAATCTATCTCTTTTAGATTTTGATGTTCAGTTTCTCTAAAAGATCTTATGTTACTTTCATTGTTTTGTATACCGGCTCCACGCAATGCGACAATAGATTGACACATTTATTTTTACATTTTCACAAATGTGAATTACATGAGATTAATAAACAGCGTATAAACCTGCAATGATATTACACGTGGATTACATTATCTTTCCCCTTTAGAATATATTCATTGCTTGAGCAATGAAGATATTCAATCTTAGTTGTGACTTACATTAAAATCATAACTTCGTGCAAATTACAGAGATTTATTATAAAAACGTAAAATGTTTTCAACGAAATTCTCTAAGAGAAAATTTCCCCAATAAACACAATATTGATACAACCACGAGTGAGATGCTTTAGTTTAACTACATTGCCTCACAATAATACAAAAGAAAAACATCTATTTTGATTCCAAATAAGGAATTATTTCCAACCCAAGACAAGAATAGGACCTTCAGTTCAATATTTACACTAGACTTGAAAATGCGGATGAATGAGTTGCCATAAGAAATCAGTGTCGAGTCAATTGTCCACGTATTGTTAATGAACAAATCAAATCAGTTCACTTCAATCAAAACGATGAATATTTTGTCGATAGGTGATTAACAATGTGCTACGGAGTTGTACAAGATATAATGCACGTGAAGAGAGTAGAAGGGCTCTGTACAGCTTTTTTTCATTAAGATTGTTACGAAGTCATGTTTTGAAATATGTTTAATAATACATCACGGCAAAATTTAATCCAAATTATGTGCAACAAAACATTAACGAATTGGTATCCCAAATGATATACTAGTAAGTGTTTCAACAACGAAAGATGTGCATTTGAGTTTACTTCATTCCCCCTTTCATTGTGATATCACTCACAACTTTCAGTTCTTCATCCTGAATGAGGAATACAAAGAGCTGAAGCTGAATGTGTACATCGCCGAATGTGGAAATCCACATCTCCCTTGACAGATGACGTCACTAAAGTCAATTTTCATTTTTAGTCGCCTGTGTTACAGAATTAACGGATGCTCGCATTTATAGAAGATAAAGTCGAAGTGATATATATAAAAAAGTTTTCGTTAAGGAACGCATTTTCAAGAGATAAAATATATATTCTTCCGATAAGTTTAACGAGTTCGAAATATTTAGTCTCACTAACGTCCAATACAGGGTAGATAACGCAAGACACGGCCATCTAGAACTTACATTTCAATTAATACTTTAAAAGTGGTAATAGCACAACATCATCAGGTCTACATAGCTTAATCATCAAATACAGGAATAATTCTCTTGGTATGACAGCAATTCATAAGTCACTACAAACAATTTTATGCATTACTTTAAAAAAAATTGCAAGTAATTGTTCTAAACCAATATATCTGTTGTATAAGAATTTTGGCTACGAAGGTATATCAGAAAAACAGCAAAAATAATAAAACAATTATCAGCCAACTGGCAATTACTTTGGAGGCATCATTTCTTTTTAACTTAAACAAATGAGCGAAGTTAAGGTCATATTCGACATCTCATATCTAGCTCTTAATAATAACAACAAGATATTAAAGTAACGTATATGACGGAATGTACTTAGATGAGCATTTAATGAGACCAATAGTGGCCGTGTGCAAGGCGGAAGGGCATTAATAATGTACACTGTCTATATAAGTCACGCCTTTTTGGTGGGCTTAAGACCAGTTATCCTGAAAAGACAATATATTACGCTGTGAATACAACTTTGCTTTACCCATTCGTATTAATGGCTTTCATTGTTATGTATATTGAACACTCTCCGTGTTCCCGTATCAAAACTCTCGTAATTTTATGCGCAAGGGCGTTGGGTAAAGTACGGGAAGTCACAGTTTAAAAAAAAATAAAAAGTGGGCCTACAAATTTGTACTAACTCAATATGAGTTGGATAATTCATTCTCTTTGACGTCGAAACAGATTAGAAAGAGTTGATAAATCGTCGATACATCTCAGAAACATTCAACACTATCAATCGTTTAGTTTAAAAAAGGCTAAGAAGAGCTACTCTTTCCACATGAAACTAAATCACAAAAGGCGGCCTCTCACAGGTATTTACATTAGGGCCAAGTGTGTCGGCAGTAAAAAAAAAAGGGGGTGTCACTATAAGCAACTATGTAGGTATATTTTAGGACGTTCATTTATAAATAAATGACCAATATACTGTTTCTGTATGAACAATATATTGTGTCTTTGTTAAAATAGTCACCCATTGAAGTGCGAAGAAGTATGAAACACATCTGTGTGGGTGTATTTTATAACGTTTATTTATATATAAATGACATATTGTATATTGTTTCTTTGTTTGTTGAAAGTGTCATCTCTTATTGACGTTGTTGAGCGAGAGAGGATAAAACACCACTCTATTACAACGTCCATATTTAGTCCAGTATATCATATCCCTTGCGTAGACTAAGGACATGGTGATCCCAGTTTGAGTGTACCCGTCTGTTGCATAGAGGTGTTTACACGGGATGACGTCATCGATGCTGGCGATGACGAATCTTCGGTTTCTGTCGGGTTTGATTCGGTTTCGCTGTTTCCAACACTGGCCAATTTCTTAATCGGCGAAATTTTGCCGTTTTCGCTGATCCCTGTACCATTAGCAGTGTTATTAGAGGAGTTGTTGCTACTACCACTACTGTTAGTGTTACTGTGTGTTTTCACATGCTTGCTCAAGTGGTCGCTTCGCATGAAGCGTTTGTTGCAAGTGGGGCAAGCGAAACGTTTCTCACCCGTATGCGTGCGTAAGTGACGCTGCAGTTCATCAGAGCGCGTAAACCGTTTACCACAAAACAGCCAGTTGCAAACAAACGGTCGCTCACCCGTGTGCCATCGAAGATGTGCTTTCAAATGTGACGTTTTACCATAGATTTTCCCGCAACCTGGTATGTGACAACTGTGGACATTTTTCTTCCGAAGTGGCTGTCCTGCCGCCGCTAATCTCTCATTTTCCTGGCAGTTTGGACAGTCACATGTCGCGCGGCCAGTGTAGCGTCGACTTGCGCGTGAAAGTGACAGGCCTAGTCCAGCTGGACCAAAGAAGGAGGACCGCATCTCGGTCAGGCTCATAATGTCATAACCAGGCGGTAAAAATGAGTTGAAATTACTCGGTGGAAAGAGGTGTGGGGAAGGAAAAAGTGACGTGTTAGATGTCGGGACCGATGAATACGGTATGAGCGCGTGATTCACACCAAGTCCAGGGTACTCGGACGCACTGCCGTAAGACGGTAACTTAGCGAAGTGAGATTGAAGAGCGCCACTGTTGTGAAGATCTAACCAACTGGCCTGCGCACTTGGCAGGCCCCAGAAAGCGGGATGATTCAAGCTTGAAACGCCATTTTCTCTCGATAACATCGAGGCTGAGCTGGCTGCCTTCAGCCACGATTCATAGGCCGCATGTCCACACATTTGCAAACTCTGCGGTGGGACGATCCCGGCTAGGTGTTCGGTCTCCGACCCGAAGTGTGACTTGTGTCCAGAAAGAGGTGATGTGTTGGTTTTCGCAGATTCTGTCGGGATCGGAAAACGAGGATCCATCTTTCGCGAAAATAGCAGTTCCCCCGGTAAGGGCGAAGATAGTGAACTATTGTGAGCCAACGGGTAGGGTAACGAAGCCCCGAACATGCTTCCCGGAGCAGACACCCCGACCAACCTCGACGCCGCCGCTTGTGCGTGCTCCGCTGCCAACTCCGACATGCTCGGCGTCGTCCGCTTGAAGGGATGGAATCCTTTAGCTTTAGGCGGATCTGAAAACGTCTCCGTGGTTCCCTCAACAACCCTATCACAAGTAGCGGCCAACATGGCTAGAGGTGCTCCTCCAGAATGCGAGTATTCCTGCAAGCGAAGAGAAACAAGATATATGAAGTTATTCCTTTTTAATAAAACGATGTTTTAATGGATTTTTGTCGCGTCGAGGTGACAACCATCATTAATACAGCTCTTCCATTTTGTGCCGGCCCGATGAACTTTTCACTTGATCAAAATTACACTACTCCCAGCAATTTGTCAAGTATTATTATTATTAGTCGCGTTTGATGCTGGGTTGCGCGCTAGACAACAGGTCTGGGAGGTGTTAGGCAGATGATCACCCATTTCCTAGGGAAGCTGCAGGCAGTGCAATCATTCTATTTCACCATCCCTCATAAACGACAGCACTTACACACACTTTTTCCTTTCAGTCAATAACGTTTATTACCACAGGAAAAGACAAGACTATAAAGGTGCATCTTCGATTGCCAATCCGCCTTCGCGCAGTCATAAGTACTATACCTTTCATCCACATTTTTGTGGTAGATAATTATTATTAATGTTAAGTGGATCGAACAATGGATCAAAAAGCTTACAAAAACTGGTTTTCATATCAGTTAAAACTGTTACATGATAAAACTTTAATTTTAAAAGCAAAATTGATGCATAAAGTAATATTCCTCCACGTAACACAACCCCCTAAAACGAAATCGAGAACGGGATTTGGCAGCTAAAGATTACGGGAAAATAGCTTCCAGATTTTTTCACAGCATCTTTCGGAAAAGCATTTTAATTGAAAACTGATATCTTTATTGTAACAACTTCTTAGTGAGAAAGGCTGTAAGGCTATCGCAGTGTGGTGTGTGTGGAGGACCGTTAGGGCAGTGGCGTGAACGCACGCGCCCACCCAGTGAAAAAGACCCCCATAGCAGTTGGCGTGAAAGAGCCGCGTGTTTATTGAAGATGGCTGAAATATGTGTTCATGTCGATTGGTTCCTACCATCATTGAAATACAGTGTACATCTCTGTGACAGTTTTTTTGGGGAGGTATTATCAAGGCTTCCTTGCATGACACTCGGGCAACAAAACTGAAGCTAATGATAGAGGGTCCTTTAAACTTTTTGAAAATATCATCATTCATGCGAACATGCACGTTTTAGTATTCAAGATATCACAAACAGAGTGAGACCTGACAAGTAGACGATAAACTGGGCATTTCCTTATTTCTTACTTTTCCTTTACATCCAGAAGATGCACACAGAAGACGTAATTGTTCCCAAACAATAAAGGTGATTAACATTTGAAGCCTTCTTGCATATGTTTTTGTCGCAAAATATAACAGGAAATTGAAGGCCAATCTATTAGAAATGTAAAACTAAACGATAAACAGATCTAGCAAATTAAAAGAAACAGGAGATGGGAAAAGTAAAATAAAAACTTATATTAATCTGGGCAAATTAAGAAAATATAAGGTTGTGATTACATAAGAAATGTCACGAACAAGTCGAAGGTTCAAGAGACCGATGGTCCGATCAACTAAAGTTCCGAATATGGCGGCGATAGTTTGAGCGTTGAATTCAAGTGAAGGAAGAGAAGGAAAAAGTTTGGTGTTCCAACACATTAAATTGCTAATTATGCTGGTAAGCCTAATAAATTCGTGATATGTGTCTATCAGATACGCCAGCCATTGTTAGGCCTACCATAAAAATCATCGGTCTATAAGGTTTCCCTTTAATTATGAGCATATTGAGAAACATGAATTGCGAGCTCATAAGAAAATACATTTTCTCTCATTTAATGTGGAATTTTCTTGGGTCAAGTAGTGTTTACAGGACTGGATTTATTGCTTTAAGTAGTGGTCACCATACTTGTTTTCCCTCTTAGACCACTGTGTTACAATAAAAACAACAACAACAATGCTCTATGAGCGTGAAATTTATCCATACACATCTTGCTAGTGGCAGCATAACTCTCCGATGTATCCCATGGGGTTTATTAATGCTTTCACACTATCGTGTCGGTCTAGTCCTACGAGATCTGACGTCTCTTTAACTGAGTCTCTTTTTTTCCAACGATTCTGATATCTTCCAAACTTCCTTCATTTCGGCGAATGTAAATCAGACATCAAAGTTACATGAACCTCCACAACATTACGAATGTCTCAAAGTATATAATTTGCTATGTTAATCCTATTACCTGCATCGGTACAATGTTATAGCAAGCAAAGGGAAATTCCTAGGCTTGGTCTGCGAGAGCCAGTGTGGCAAACGAACACTCATACCACATTAGATGGTGTACATTTGCAGAGCTTAAAGCCCAAGTTTAGTTTTGAGGATTTTTTGTTATTTGAAAGCTTTATGCCCCAAAGTCATAACTCTGCAGTAATAGATTCTGAATGTCTTTATTTTTTTTTATTAGTTAATGAAAATCTCGAGGGGACACCGAGATTTTCGACTATATTTTACATTATAGCATCAAAGGGTAAAAAGCTTTAAAGTTGCATTGTGTTGTAAGCCTCATCTGAAAGCAGACTTGCTCTTTCAGATGAGGTATAACTCATATAATCTTCTTTTGTCTTTACTTTTTTTTAAATTAATAAATGAAAAATCCCCGGGGGGGGGGACCCCGAGATTTGCGGCTATATTTTACATTATAGCATCAAGGGTTAAAAGGTTATAATGGGCTATACTTCATTGAAGAGCAGAAGTCTGCTCTTTTCAGATGAGGTATAACACATGTAACTTAAAGCCTTTTTAACCTTAGATGCTATAATATAAAATTAGTCGAAATCTATCTGCGGGTCCCCCCCCCCGAGATTTTTTTCATAACTAATTAAAAAAGAAACTAAATAACATTCAGAATCTTATTATGCAGTTTGATGCTTTGGCATAAGCTTCAAAATAACTAAAAATCTCCGAAACTAAACTTCGGATTTAAAGTCACTTTTCATATTGTGGAAATCCCATACAGAAATCTGTCAAACTTTTATATCTGACCTCTATGGTAGTGTTGGAATGGACAATAAACATCCTAGAACTAAAACGTTTAGAGAGTTATGCTGTATCTGTAGCAATCAGCGCATGAATCAATGTCCTGCGGATAAAAAAATCTGTAACACAGCAGTCTATACGGGAATGTGTAATGGTCGTTCATTGATTTTCACTTTTTAAAAACACTGATCGATTTAAACTGCATTTTTTCAGAATTTCATCTTTAGACCTTATCACAGTAACATGTTAGATGATGTAGTTCAGATTTTTAAAGCTGGAAATATTATTAAATGATGCTTTTAATTCCAAAATTTGCAAAATCCACCTTGTTGATACACAATAATTTCCACGAGAAATTTGTCCCATGCTTATTTAGTTGGCTAACGCACCGATGTAAATGACTCATTTTTTCGTGGAAGTGGATTTATCGCCTTGTGGAACCAAATTCTTCATCTGTAATTACATTAGGAATAAACATTCCTCGGGAATATTGCAACAAAGCACAACCAATCTATATAATCAATTCATTTATCACAACGAATACGAGTATATCGACCCATTATAATTATTAATCGATCATTTAGACAATACATCATTCTGTTCCATAGAGTTGCGTGCATTGAAAAGGCTCATCGCATATATGTACTTAAAGAGAATACACGGTACTGGTTGATTACTTGCAGAACAAAACATTTTTACATCAACTGCTTTCAAACCTTCTGTGAACAGATGGTATTCTAAAAATGTCACTACAGTACAGGAGAGAGTAGTTGAAAACAACAGAACACTTCGTTTTGGACATATCTGTTACACAAATCCCCACTACTGACAAAGTACTAACACAGAAATCAATAAGTGGGACTAAGGAAATTGTTGCCATACACACTAGGATTCTTTGTTATTTGAAGCTTTATGCCCAAAGTCATAACCCTGCATAATAGATTCTGAAATGTATTTAGGTTCTTTTTTAATTAGTTAATGAAAAATCTCGGGGGGGGAGAACGAGATTTCGACTATATTTTATATTATAGCATCCAAAGGTTAAAAAGGCTTTAAGGTTTGCATGTGTTATACCGCATATGAAAGAGCAGACTCTGCTCTTTCAGATGAAGTATAGCTCATAGTAACCTTTTACCCTTTGGAGCTATAATGTAAAATATAGCCGAAAATCTCGGGGGTCCCCCCCCCCCCCGAGATTTTTTCATTAATAATTTAAAAAAAGTAAGACAAAAGAAAGATTATATGAGTTATACCTCATCAAAAAGAGCAGAGTCTGTCTTTCAGATGAGCGTACAACACCAATGCAACCCTTAAAACTTTTTAACCCTTTGGATGCTATAATGTAAATATAGTCGAAAATCGGGGTCCCCTCGACATTTTCATTAACTAATAAAAAAAAACTAAAGACATTCAGAATTCTATTATATGCAGGTTATGACTTTGGGCATAAAGCTTTCAAATAAAACAAAATCCCAAAACTAAACTTGGGCTTTGGCTTTAAGCTCTGCAAATGGACACTTCTAACCAGTCTAATGTGGTATGAGTTGTTCGTTTGCCAATGGCTCTCGCAACCAACCTAGAATTTCCCTTTGCTTGCTATACATTATCCGATGCAGTAATAGGATTAACATAGCAATTATATACTTTTGAGACATTCGTAATGTTGGAGGTTCATGTAACTTGATGTCTGATTTACATTCGCCGAAATGAAGGAAGTTTGGAAGATATCAGAATCGTTGGAAAAAAGAGACACAGTTAAAGAGACGTCAGATCTCGTAAACTAGACCGACACGATAAGTGTGAAAGCATTAAAAAACCATGCGGATACATCGGAGAGTTATGCTGCACTAGCAAGATGTGTATGGATAAATTTCACGCTCATAAGCATTGTTGTTGTTGTTTTTATTGTAACACAGTGTCTAAGGGGAAAACAAGTTATGGTGACCACTACTTCAAGCAATAAATCCAGTCCTAGTAAACACTACTTGACCCAAGAAAATTCCACATTAAATGAGAGAAAATGTATTTTTATGAGCTCGAATTCATGTTTCTCAATATGCTCATAATTAAAGGAAACCTTATAGACCGATGATTTTTATGGTAGGCCTACCAATGTGGGGCGTATCTGATAGACACATATCACAATTTATTAGCTTACCAGGCATAATTAGCAATTTAATGTTGTTGGAACACCAAACTTTTTCCTTCTCTTCATTCACTTGAATTCAACGCTCAAACTATCGTCCGCCATATCGGGCTTTAGTTGATCGACCATCGGTTCTTGAACCTTCGACTTGTTCGTGACATTCTTATGTAATCACAACCTTATATTTTCTTAATTGCCCAATAATAATTTATTTTACTTTTCCCATCTCCTGTTTCTTTAATTTGCTAGATCTGTTTATCGTTAGTTTGTAACATTTCTAATAGATGGCCTTCAATTTCCTGTTATATTTTGCGACAAAAAGCATATGCAAGAAGGCTTCAAATGTTAATCACCTTATTGTTTGGAACAATTACGTCTTCTGTGTGCATCTCTGATGTAAAGGAAAGTAAGAATAAGGAAATGCCCCAAGTTTATCGTCTACTTGTCAGCGTCTCACTCTGTTTGTGATATCTTGAATACTAAAACGGTGCTATGTTCGCATGAATAGATGATATTTCAAAAAGTTTAAAGGACCCTTATCATTAGCTTCAGTATGAGCCCGAGTGTCATGCAAAGGAAGCCTTGATAATACCTCCCCAAAAACTGATCACAGAGGATGTAACACGTATTTCACATCTGATCGTAGGAACAAATCGACATGAAACACAATATTCAGTGCCATCTCACATAACACGCGGCTCATTTCACGCAACTGTCTATGGGTCTTTTTCACCGGTGGGCGCGCTGCGTTTCACGCCACTGCCCTAAGGTCCCCTTCCACACACACCACACTGCGATAGCTTACAGCCTTTCTCATAAGGATCTTTTACAATAAAATGATCGTTCAATTAGATGCTTTCCAAGATGACTGGTGAAAAATCTGGAAGCATATTTCCCCGTAATATTTAACTGCCAAATCCCCGTCGTCGATTCGGTTTTAGGGGGTTTGTGAGGAGGAATATTACTTTATTGCATCCAATTTCTTGTTAAAAATTAAAGTTTTATCATGTATCAGTTTTAAACGTATGAAAAACCAGTTTTTTGTAAGCTTTTTGTCCATTGTTCGATCCACTTACATTAATAATAATTTATCTACCACAAAAATGTGGATGAAAGGTATAATACTTATGACTGCGCGAAGGCGGATTGGCATCGAAGATGCAACCTTTATAGTCTTGTTCTTTTCCTGTGGTAATAACGTTATTACTGAAAGGAAAAGTGTGTATGTAAGGTGCTGTGCGTTTATGTACGGTGATGCGTGAAATTAGAATGATTGCACTGCCTGCAGCTTCCTCTAGCGAAATGGGTGAATCATCTGCCTATACACCTCCGCCTTTGTCTAGCGCCGCAACGCAGCATCAAACGCGAACTATAATAATAATAATAGCTGACAATTGCTGTGAGTAGTGTAATTTTGATTCAAGTTAAAAGTTACATGGGCTCGCACAAAATGGAAGAGCTGTATTAATGATTGGTGTCACCTGCCGCACAAAATCCATTAAACATCTGTTTTATTTAAAAGGAGAATAACTTCATATATTGTTTCTCTTCGCTTCCAGGAATATCTCGCATTCTGGGAGCCACCTCTAGCCATGCTTGCCGCTACTTGTGATAGGCGTTGTGTTGAGGAGACCACGGAGACGTTTTAGATTCCGCCTAAAGCTAAAGGATTCCATCCTTTCAAGCGGACGAGCGGCCGAGCATGTACGCGAGTTGGCAGCGGAGCACGACAAAGCGCGCTGAGCGTCGAGCGTCGGGGTGTCTGCTCCGAGCATGTTCGGGGCTTCGTTACCCTACCCGTTGGCCTCACAATAGTTCACTATCTTCGCACTTACCGGGGGAATGCCTATTTTCGCGAAAGATGGATCTCGTTTTTCCGATCCCGACAGAATTCTGCGAAACCAACACATTCAGCTCTTCTGGAACGAGTCACACTTTCGGGTCGAGACCGAAACTAGCCGGATCGTCCCACCGCAGAGTTGCAAATTGTTGGACATTGCGGGCTATGAAGTCGTCTGAAGGCCAGCCAGCTCAGCCTCATTGTGTATGCGAGAAAGCAAAATGGCTTTCAAGCCTTTGAATTCATCCCGCTTTCTGGGGCTGCAAACGTGCGCAGGCCAGTTGCGTAGATCTCACAACAGTGGCGTTTCAATCTCACTTTCGCATAAGTACCGATCTTACAGGGCAGTGCGTCCGAGTACCTTGGATTGGTGTGAATCACGCGCTCATACCCGTATATTCATCGACGTCTCCGACATCTAACACGTCACTTTTTCCTTCCCCACACCTCTTTATCCACAGTAAATTTCACTCATGTTTACCGCCTGTTATGCTTATAGCCTGAGACCGAGATGCGGTCCTCCTTCTTTGGTCCAGGCTGACTATGGCCTGTCACTTTCACGCGCAAGTCGACGAATCACTGCGCCGCGCGACTTCGTGACTGTCCAAATTGTCAGGAAAATGAGAGATTAGCCGCGCGAGGACACACTTTCGCCGAAGAAAAATGTCCACAGTTTTCACATACCAGGTGGGGAAAAATCTATGGCTAAAACGTCACATTTGAAGCACATCTTCGAGTCACACGGTGGGAGCGACCGTATTGTTGCCACTGGGTGTTTATGTGTAACGTTTACGCGCTCTGTATGAACTGCAGCGTCACTTACCACGCTTACGGGTGAAGATAACAGTTTCGCTTGCCCCATACTTGCAACAAACGCTTCATTTGCGAAGCGACACTTGAGCAAGCATGTGAAAACACATTAACACTAACATAGTGGTTGAGTTAGCACAAACTCCTCAATAACACTGCTAATTGGTACAGCGATTCAGCAAAACAGCAAAATTTCGCGATTAAGAATGGCCAATGTTGGAGAACAGCGCGAACCGAAATCAAACCCGACCAGAAACCGAAGAACTTCTCATCGCCGCATCGCATACGTCATCGCGTGTAAACACCTCTATGGCAACAGACGCGTACACTCAAAACTGGGATCACCATGTCCTTAGTCTACGCAAGGGTATGAATACTGCCGATAATTATGGAACGTATGTATATAGAAGTGGTGTTTATCCTCTCTCGCCTCAACAACGTAATAAGGAGTGATGCACTTTCAACAAACAAAGAAACAATATACAATATGTCATTCATTATCAAATACAAACGCTTATAAAATACACCCACACAGCATTGTGTCTTCATACTTGTTCGCCTTCACATGGGTGACTATTTTAACAAGGACACAATATAGTTGTTATGACAGAAACGAGATGATATTGTCATTATATTTATAAATGAAGTCCTAAAATATACCAATAGTTGTTATAAGAAAATAATTGACACCCACCTTTTTTTTTTTTTACTGCCGACACACTGGCGCCTAATATGTAAATACCATGTGAGAGGCCCCTTTTTTGATTTAGTTTTAATGTGGAAAGAGTGCTCTTCTTTAGCCTTTTTTAAATAAACGTTGTAGTGTTTGAATGTGTTTCTTGAGATGTATCGACGATTTATCACTCTTTCTAATCTTTGTATGTTGTTACCGACTCAAAAGAGAATGAATTATCATCACTAATATGATTAGTACAAATTTGTAGGCCCACTTTTGTATTTTTTTTTAAAACTGGCACTTCCCGTACTTTACCAACGCACTCTGCGCCATAAAATATACGAAGTTTTGAATTACGGACACTGCGAGAGTGCTTACAATATACAAACAATGAAAGCCATTAATACGATATGGAGTCAAGGCAAGTTGTATTCACAGCGTAAATATATTGTCTTTTCAGGTAACTGGTCTTAAGGCACAAAAGGCAGTGACTTATATAGACAGTGTACATTATTATGCCCCTTCGCTTGCACACGCACTATTGTCTCATTTAAATGCCTTGCATCTAAGTAATTCCTTATACGTTACTGTTAATTATCTTGTTTGTTATTATTAAGAGCTAGTATGAGATGTCGAATATCGACCTTACTTCGCTCATTTGTTTTAAGTTTTAAAAGAATGATGCTCCAAATTAATTGCAGTGGCTTGAATATGTTTTATGTATTTTTGCTGTTTTCTCTGATATATACCTTCGCTAGCCAAAATTCTGTATACAACAGATATATTGGTTATAGAACAATTACTTGCATTTTTTTTAAGTAATGCCAAAAATTGTTTGTAGTGACTTATGAATTGCATGTCATACCAGAGATTTATTCCTGTATTTGATGATTAAAGCGCTATGTAAGAACCTGATGATGTTGCTGCTATTACCACTTTTAAAGTTGAATTAATGAAATGTAAGCTTCGTAGATGCCGCTGTCTTGCGTTATATCCTTTG
>JZLH01S0605381.1:96198-107170 GCA_001188425.1 Eucidaris tribuloides | reverse complement strand
GGAGTTGCAGCGACGGGGTCTTGTACTTCTTCCTTCTAGGTTGCGTTGTCTCGCAGAGTCAGTCAGTGTGCAATGTGGCAAGACTCCAAGAGAGATGAGGCCTCATGAAGGGGGTTAAGATGTTCCACGCATCTCGACGCCCCAGTCCACCGGCCCACCCCCTACGTGCTGTCAATCTTCTAAGCTTGTCATTATCTCCGTCAGAAAGTTACCAAGTTACTTTCTGTTTATCCACCCATGTCACAAATGCTGCTTTCACTCGCGAATAGGTTGCGATGTGATCTTGCCGCACACTCCACGGGTTCTTTAATATCTGTGGTTTCTTGTACTTCTTTTGTCCTTGTGCGTTTATCAATTCAAAATCTTACAAAACGACCACGAATTCATCACCCGTGACAGTTAATGCCCCATGCATAGGAAATCCTTAAAGGGTTGGACATATGTTCATACCGATAACCTTCCCACCCCGAACTTCAAATCATTAGACTTTGATTAAAAGGTAAACTGAAATATGGGGTTCTGCGAAAGCGCCTCGGGCGACTTAGTATCGATCGTCTGGCTGTAAGCCACGTCAATACTCGGACAATAGTCGCGAGACGAGGCCGGAGCGCGTCCGATCTCATCATTGTATGAGATTGTCTCTCCTAGCTGCAGTCAGGAAAAACCCTCTCAAAACACTTACTCGCCGACTAAAAGCTTCAGTTAGAAATCAAAATTTACTCGAACAATTGCGCATACCTGTCTCGCCTCGTCACTAGTCTCGGAGTGAATGCCGGACCATGCCGGATAGGCCATCAACCATTCCACACAAACTCTTCACGATCAAGTCTTATTATTTATATATTCTGACGAAATCTATTGTCACTCGATGCACATGTTATCATATAATAATTTTGACATTATATTTAATAGTTCACCACTTTCTATCTATCTGTCAGTCTTTCTTTTTTTTTCTCTCACAATGTGTTGCAGAAATCTCGCAATTTCAGGTCATATGACATCTGAGCTCGTTATAATATCGGTTACTTTACACAGAAAAAAGGATGAAACGACAATGCGCTCTCCTCCCCATTATGGAAGAAGTGGTAAAGATCCGTAAATTTTTGTCAAAATAAAAGGCAAATTAAATACCTAAACGATCACGTTCCTTAAATCACTCTTGCAAACGTTGATGTTCATTTTACGAATTTAGTATACAAGTCTCGATCAGATTCTATCAGTCGTCAAGGGTATTTTAAAAGAAATTATATTGCATAATGCCGACACTGAACCACGATTTAATATATTTTAGGGGTTTGTGTTGTTTGCTGTTATTGCTTCTATTGTCTTTCTTTTCTTGGTGCGGGTGAACCGTTGATGATAATTTCTTGCATTCCCTAAACTGTGTTGTATTATCATATTGCTCATCACAAGCAATTTTGACTTGAAGAACAATATCATACTAAGCAAACAGAATTGACACGTCGCTCGCCTGTACCTTAATCATACTAGGAAAATGTACGCAGTATCAGCTATAGCGCGTTTTCGCTTCAGCGACGTACGCGCTGTTCAACGATGCAGATGACTGGGATTGCGTCCGTCGGCTCAAAACCAGTTATTAATAGTTTCGCAAATTCGGTGTACGCGGACAAGTATATCGGTATGACGCTCCTGTATAGAGATATCGTTGGTGTATCCGCGACTTCAAACATGTGGTATATACAGTAAGAACCAAAATAACTGGGAAGAGGAAGGAGGAAGATACAAAAAGAGATAAAGAAGATAGTGAAGGATAGAAAAGAGAATAGTATAGTAACACAAAGTCAAAAAGACGTAGAATTGAAAAAAGAAGAAACATAGAAAAGTGAAGAAAAACTAAGACGAGAATGAAAGATAGAAACTAGAAAGAGAGAAAATGAAGATGAAAGAATGAAGAGGATAAAGGAAATACATTAAAGGAAAAGAAAGACAGAATGAAGCATAAAAGATATGAACGAAAGATAGACACATAAGGAAGAAAGAGAAGATAGAATTGAAAGATAGAAGAATGAATAAAAGTGAAGATAAAAGTAAAGTAAGGAAGAAACATAGAAAGGTAGAAAGAAGAAAAGAATGAATCAAAGATAGATGAAGAAAAAATATTGAATGGAACGACAAACCAAAAGAAAGTAATAAAAAAGGAAAGATAGACAGAATGAATTGAAGACAGAAAACGATCAGTAATAAAGAAAAAAAGTAACAGAGAAGAAAAGCAAAAGAGATGAATGACAGATAATAAAAATAAATAGAAAGAAAAATAGAGGGAATTGAAAAAATAGATTATGAACGAAAGTTGGAAATCTAAAAGGAAGAAGAAAAAGAAACAAAAGAAAAAAGAATGAATGAAAAATGACAGAAAGCCATAAAAGAAAAAGAGAATATAAGAGAATGAAAGAAAGAAGAGATAAATGAAGATAGACAGAATAATATAGAAAGAAGATACAAAGAATGAAGAGATAGACATGAACGAACATATGGACAACTAGAAAGAAGATATAAGAAGAAATGGAAAAAAGTGAAACGAAAATAGACCAGAAAATAAGAAAGAAAAAGAAAGATAGGTTGAGAGATTTGTAAACAAAATTGAACGAAAGAGGCCAATCCCCCGATGAACAACTAGAAGAAAATATAAAAGAAAATGGAAAGATGAACGAAAAGATAACAGAATATAAAGGAAGAAAAAGAAAGATAGAGAGAATGACAAAAATGAAAATATGAATATATAATAAGAAATAATAAAGAATAAGAAGAAATACCAGAGAAATGAAATAAAAAGAGTTAAACGAAATACAGAAAAAAAAACGAAAAAAAGAATAAATGTAACAAACAAGATCAACTTGATATTCGCGTTCGAGCGATACTATGCGTGTGGAGATAACCGCGATGTTCTTGCTATAGCCGCTGATTGGTTGTTGACTCGGATGTGATCCCATCTGCGTTCATTGCTGAGCACCGACAGTAAATATTGGTCAATCCCCGTCGTTAGATTCTATAACGTAGCGCCAAGACGCGTGTTACCTATACCAACCGCCTCGATTATTGCACACGGACCGTAAATTCTAGTGCCGCGTTGAAGTTGCGAAACCCGCCTATTGTTTGGTCTTCAACGTGTGTTCGTTGAGTCGTTGAGTCCTAGATTATAGAAGAATTACTGAGAGAGGAAAAGACTGTAATGGTCTAACAGCAAACATTTTGAAAAGCGCATTCGCTTACTATGTTATAGTAGGTAGTGATATAGGTTTAGGAACTTAGGTTAGGAGATAGGCAAATATAGGTATAGTAGGTGTTGTACTAGGGTATAGGGTGATATCTACAGTGTGTCTCTAAAAAAAGTAAACCCAACTTCAACGGCAAATTTTCAGAAAACTATAAAATACTTACACATTATTTTTATGGTTAGATAGTCCAATAAGTCCTCTGTCCAATGATACAACGTAGGTTATGTAACTCTCATGCATGACTGAGCATGATTCAACTTAGTGAATGGGCGTGAAATCATCACTGTGGCAAGTTAGAATTGTACTTTGATTGGAAGTTCATCAATCAAATGACATAGGAAATGTCTGATTTCTTACGATTTCTTACCAGGAATACTCTCTGCTCAATTGTCAACTGTACCATGTTTGGAAAGCATGTGAAGTGTGCCTGTGTTAGGAACAACCTTTGCTGAAGTTGTTATGTAATCATAGGCCTAACATGTGACAAAAATTTAACTTCAAATAAACCCTGAATGCATGACAATAGCAAGAAATAACTTGCCACAGTGATGATTTGACACAGTTCACTAAGTTGAATCATGCTCAGTCATGCATGAGAGTTAGATAACCTAAGTGATATAATTGGACAGAGGACTTATTGGACTATCGAACCATGAAAAAAATAATGTGTAAATATTTTATAGTTTTCTGAAAATTTGCCGTTTAAGTTGGGTTTACTTTTTTTAGAGACACCCTGTAGATCAATCTCTTGTTGAAAATATAATAATAAGCCAAATAATTTCTCCGATCGATTCAAGTGTACCATCAAAGTACCATGGTAGTTGTACCATCAAAGTACCTTCCTATGGTAATTTCGTCACGGTACTACCATGGTACTACCATGGTACTTTCCATGTACTTTCCTTAGTACCATGGTAGTACCATGACGAAATTACCATAGGAAGGTACTTTGATGGTCCTAATTACCATGGTACTTTGATGGTACTTTTTTATAAGGGTATGCACAGCGCAATGCAAGCCATGCAAGCTAAGACATGTGGATAGTGCAGTCAGTGTGTGATGAAGCCGAACGAATGTGAAACCGGGGGGGGGGGGGGGGCACTTAAGTAATTGTGTGATACGTATGTGCCGCGGTTGAGACCCCCATTTTCAGCCAAAATTTCCGTTCCAGAGCATCTCAATTTCAGAAGTCACAGAAAAAATTTGATTTTACCAGTTCCGGTTCGAGACCCCCAAATTTGCCGTTCCGCTTCTGATTTTTCGCTCGGCCGGGCCGCTTCGCGGCGCGGCCGAGCCAGAGCATTAGGCGGTTTTCGCAACTTCAACGCGGACGTAGAATTTGCGGTCCGGGTGCAAAAATCGAGCGGTTACTATAGTAACAGCGGTCTTGCCGCTACGTAGTAGAAATCTACGACGGGCCTTGGCCATATTTACGTCGGTGCTCAGCAAGAACGCAGGATGGGATCCATCGAGTCAACAACCAATCAGCGGGCTAATAGCAAGGTAAACATCCGGCTTATCATCACAGCATGCATGCTCGAACAAGATATCAAGTTGATTTAGTTGTTACATGTATTCTTTTTTCGTTTTTCTTTGCTGTATTTTGTTAACTCTTTTTATTTCATTCTCTATGTATTTCTTTCTTATTCTTTATTATTTCTTTTATATATCATTCATTCATTTTTGTCATTCTCTCTATCTTTCTTTTTCTTTCTTACTTTCTGTCTATCTTTACTTCATTCTTTTCCATTTTCTTTTTATATTTTTCGTTCTAGTTGTCCATCTTTTGTTCATTCATTTTCTTTCATTCTCTCTATCTTTCTTTTTCTTTATTACTATCGTTCATCTGTCTTTCATTCATTCTGTCCATCTTTCTCTTTCTTTATTACTTTCTTTTGTTTGTCTTCCATTCATTCTTTTTCTTTTATCTACCTTTGATTCATTCTTTTCTTTCATTCTCTCTATCTTTCTTTTCCTTTATTACTTTCTTTTATTCATTCTTCTCCTTTCAATCTCTATCTTTCTTTTTCTTTCTTACTGTGTCTATCTTTCGTTCATTCTTTTTCTTTCATTCTCTCTATCTTTCTTTTCCTTTATTATTTCCTTTATCCATCTTTCATTCTGTCTATCTTTCATTTTTCTTCTTTCTAGTTGTCTTTCATTCTCTCTTTGTTTTTCTTTATTACTTTTTCTATGTTTCCTTCTTTCTTTCTACGTGTCTTTTTTGACTTTGTGTTCTTATATTTTCTCCTTTCTATCCTTCTATCTTTCTTTAATTCTCTTTTTGTATCTTCCCTCCTTCCTTCCTTCCCGTTACGTTTGGTCTTACTCTATATGCCATGTTGAAAGTCGCGGGATCAACCACGGGATCTCCATAGGCAGTGACGTCATACCGATTAGTACGTTCGTCCGCGTACACCGAATTTGCGAAACTACTTATAAACGAGAGTTGTTCGAGCACAAGACCAAAAGTAACTGGAAGGAGGCAAGGAGCGAAGCATACAAAAAGAGATTAAAAAGAAAGATAGTAAGGATAGAAAAGAGAATAGTTCAGATAACCAACAAAGTCAAAAAGGCACGTAGAATTGGAAAAAAGAAGGAAACTAGAAAGTCGAAACAAAACATAAGACGAGAATGAAAGAGTAGACAACTAAAAGTAGAAAAATGAAGATAGAAAGAATGAAAGAGGAAAAGAGAAATACATTAAAGGAAAAGAAAGATAGAATGAAGCATAAACAGATCCATGAACGACAAGATAGACACCATAAGGAAAGAAAGAGAAGATAGAGATTCGAAATGATCAGAAGAATGAATAAAAGTGAAGATAAAAGTAACAGTAAGGAAAAGACAACACTTAGTACAAATGAAAGAAAAAGAATGAATCCAAAGCATAGATAGAAGAAAAAACTATGAATGGAACGACAAGACAAAAGAAAGTAATAAAGAAAGAGAAAGATAGACAGAATGACTATGAAAGACAGAAAACGATCAGTGAATAAAGAAAAGATAAGTACACAGAGAGAAAGCAAAAGAATGAATGACAGATAAATAAAAATAACATAGAAAAGAAAAATAATAGAGGAATGACAAAAATAGATTATCGAATCGAAAGATTGGAAATCTAGAAAGGAAAGAAGAAAAAAGAAACATAAAGAAAAAAGATCATGAATGAAAGATATACAGAAAGCCATAAAAGAAAAAGAGAATATCAAAAGAGAATGAAAGAAAGAAGAGATAAATGAAAGAATAGACAGAAAGTAATATAGAAAGAAGTACAAAGAATGAGAAGAGATAGATCATGAACGAACATATGACAACTAGAAAGAAAGATATGAGAGAGAGAGAAAATGAAAAGAGGGGAGTGAACGAAAGATAGACACCAGAAAAGTAAGAAAGAAAAAGAAAGATAGACGAGATGTAAACAAAAGTGACTGAACGAAAGACCGGGCACACTATCCCCCGCCATGAACAACTAGAAAGAAAATATAAAAGAATAAGAAAGTATGAACGAAAGATAACAGAATATAAAGGAAGAAAAAGAAAGATAGATGAAATGACAAAAATGAAAATTGAATATATAAAAGAAATAATAAAGAATAAGAAAAATACCAGAGAGAATGAAATAAAAAGAGTTAACGAAATACAGAAAGAAAAAAACGAAAAAAGAATACAATGGTAACAAACAAGATCAACTTGATATCGGCGTTCGAGCGTAATGCTTGAGAAAGCCGTCATGTTCTTGCTATAGCCGCTGTATTGCGTTGTTGACTCGATGTGATCCCATCATGCGTTCTTGCTGTAGCACCGACCATAAATAATGGTCAATCCCCGTCGCTAGATTTCTATAACCGTAGCGCCAAGACCGGTTTACCTATACCAATCCGCTCGATTTTGCCACACGGACCGTAAATTGTCTAGGTGCCCGTTGAAGTTGCGAAACCGCCTATTGTTTGTCTTCAACGTGTGTCGTTGAATCGTTGATCCTAGACTATAGAAAAATTACAGAGAGAGGAAAAGACTGATGGTCTAAACATCAAACATTTTGCAAACAGCTCATTCGCGTGACCCCCCCCCCCCTTCCCGTTTATATCCATCCAAACCGTGGAGTGTACGTCATAATCGGAAGACGGCTCTTTCGCAAAGTCGTTGAGTCTGTAAACATACTACCGATCGTTGCATATTTATTCTACCGGCTTCGGTCGGGCGAGGGCCGATATCTCTCGCTTGCCTTACACGGCAAATTTACATCATGTCAACTCCATCTTGCCGCTCGAGTGCGCGCGGCCTGCCGGTCCATTACTCCGCCCAGAGTCCCGTCTACTGTTTACCAGGCTACGGTGTACGTTTTCCCCTTTATCTTTGTCGATTTAAATCGACCTCGTACACCGACAGATTCCATTGACACAGCTCGCTTAGAACCTTCATGTCTAATCTATTGTGTCATCAGTTTCTTTAATTTCGAAATTGGCCTTAGGGGCTCCTACTCGCATACGTCAGCATGCGGCGTTAATCACACTTCGCAAAACGTAGTGAATGCAAACAATTTACAAATTTGTTTAAAAAAAAAAAATTTTTGTCGACTGAATGACGATCCGGTTTTCAATCAGCATGCTCTAATTGCATGTTCTCAATTCAGAAAATATCTAGACAGGATGATGATGCTATGCGTTATCTTCAGGAATTGGACAATACCAAATATAATGAAAAGATAAAACAGAAAAAAAACCAAAAAAAACCAACTGCAAACACAATAGAGGCGACATTACCTGCCGACGTAATAACATGTCAGACCAGCTGTCTATTAACCTAAAGATGAGCAAAGCTTCGTTGCTGAATGAAGTAGATGCATCTATGCTTAGATTCGTTAATATGCTCCCAAATGTCATCAAGCGATCAAATGACCTTCATTCCGTTAATTATTTCTTTAAACTCTCGTCAAGATCAAAATCTAATTTGGTTATTAAAATAAGAAGTCTGGCTTTAACAGTACCAAATAGTATGACGCTGTTTAATAAAATGTGCCTATTGTTTAGGCTTATCTTTTGTCAAACATAGTATTAAATAACCACATCAGATTTGACCGTGTCGTAAAATCAATCGATGTATACTATCATCAGAGCAAGCCAAAATAGAAATGCAGTGCTGCCATGATATCATATCTGACGCCGGTAAAACTCTCAGACGATGTAATTGCTAAAAATCCAATATTCACTTTACAGAAATGAACCTCCGCATTTATTAATTTAGAACATCAACTCACAATGATACATCGTCATCTGATTTCATCACATTAATATGTGATGATAAGATACAGCTAGTACATTTTAAACTCAAATTCTTATAGGATGATTAATTCAAAAAAATACTGCATTTCCAGTAATACAATATATATACACATGGACATATTATATGTGATATAAACCGTTCAGCGATTTTCTCACTTTGATGATTAATTTTATAGAGATAACTTAGTATTTTCCTTGAACCGCTTTCGTTGAAAAATATACGAATACTACTGGACAACGCCCAATATCTTTAGAGTTATGAGTCATATGCGATGAGCCTTTTCAATGCACGAAACTCTATTGAACAGAATGATGTATTGTCTAAATGATATAATAATTATAAATTGGTCGATTACTCGTATTCGTATTGATAACTAATGAATTATTATAATAGATTGATTGATGCTTGTTGCAATATTCCCGATGGAATCCTTTATTCCTGATGTATTACAGATCTGAAAAATTCGGTAGTTCCATCAAGGCGATAATCCATTCCACGGAAAAAGAAAATTACGTCATTTATCATTCGGTGCGTTAGCCAACTAAATAAGCATGGTACAAACTTTCTCTTGGAAATTATGTGTATAAAGCAAAAGGTGGATTTTGCAAATTTCGGAGGTTAAAAGCATCATTAATAATTAATTTCCAGCCTTTAAAAATCTGAACTCATCATTAAAACATCTCACATGTCTCTGATAAGTCTAGAGAATGAAATTCTAAAAAAACATCCAGCTTAATCGATCAGTGTTTTTTTTAAAAAGTGAAAATCAATGAACGAACCATTACATTTCCCGTCTTATAGGACTGCTGTTGTTACAATTTTTTATCTGCAGGAGAGCGTTGATTATGCGCCTTGATTGCTACTAGAACTAAGCATAACGCTGAAATGTTTAGTGCTAGGAGTTTGATGTCCATTCCAATATCTACATAGAGCGTCAGATATAAACGTTTAGACAGATTTCTGTATGGGATTTCCACAATACTGAAAAGTGTCTTTTAAAGTACGAAGTTCTATTTCGGGCATTTTTCTTATGAAAACTTTATTCCCAAAGTCATGAACCCTGCAATAATACGCATTCTGAATTGTAATTTGAGTTCTTTTTTTAATTAGTTAATGAACAAATTCGGGGGGGAGAACCGCATTTCGACTATAATTTATGATTATAGCATCCAAAGGTATCAAAAAGCTTTAGCTTGCATGTTTATATCCTCATATGAAGAGCAGACTCTGCTCTTCAGGATGACAGTATGCGCTATATAACCTTTTTACCTTTGGATGCTATAAGTAAACAATATAGCGAAATCTCGGGCGGTCCCCCCCCCCCCGTAATTTTTTTCATTAATTAATTCTAAAAAACTCATAGTAAAGACAAACAAGATAGATATGATGAGTTATACCTCAAGCAAAAGAGCAGAGTCTAGCTCCTTCAGATGATGGTACAACATCAATGCAACCTTAATAACCTTTTTTAACCCTGATGCTATAATGTAAAATATAGTCGAATCTCGGGGTCCCTCGACATTTTTCATTAACTAATAAAAAAAACTAAAGCATCAAATCTAAATTGGCCAGGGTTTATGACTGTTGCGGCATAAACTTTCAAGATTACAAACAAAATCCCCAAAACTAAACTTGGGCTTTGGCTTTAAGCTTGCAAATGCTACACGCTTCTATCACAGTCTTATATGTGGCGTAGAGTGTTCGTTTCAACTGCTCTCGCCATGACAAGCCTAGGCCATTTCCCTTTGTCCACAACATTATGCCATGCAGTTTCTGGAATAGCCGATTAAGACTCGAGGCTAATTTATATATATCTTTGATACATTACCGTAATGTGTGGATCGGTTCATGTAACTCTGATGATGCTGATTTACGCTCTCCCGAAATGAAGGAAAGTTTGAAGTTAATCGAGATCGTCTGGAAAATAAGAGACAAAAGATTAAAAGACTCAGCAATCTCGTAAGACCTAGACCGACACGAGATATGTGTGAAAAGCCATATATAACCCATGTCGATACATCGGAGGTTATGCTTTGCCACTAGCAAGTGTCGTACATGGATTAATTCACGCCATAAGACGCACTTGTGTTTGTTTTTATTGTAACACAGTGGATTAAGAGGGAAACCAAGTATGCTTGTACCATCACTTTCAAGCAATTAAACTCCGGTAGGTCTGATCACACTTGACTTGAACCAAGAAATTCCACATTAAATGAGAGAAAACTATTTCTTGTATCGATGTCGCATATTCTACGTTTCTCAATAGCTATATTAAGCCACATTGCCGTTTATCAAGACCCGATGATTTTAATGTCAGGCCTACCATGATAGGCTGGCGTTTCATGCTGATAGACACATACACGAAATTTTATTAGGTTACCAGCAAATTAGCAATTTAATGGTTGAACACCAAACTTTTCCTTCTCTTCCTTCTGAATTATCTCTCCGGC
>JZLH01S0605381.1:79134-96173 GCA_001188425.1 Eucidaris tribuloides | reverse complement strand
ACTGTATATACCATGTTGAAAGTCGCGGGGATCAACCACGGGATCTCTATAGCAGTGACGTCATACCGATTAGTACGTTCGTCCGCGTACACCGAATTTGCGAAACTACTTATAAACGTGAGTTGTTCGAGCACGACGGACGCAATCCCCAGTCACTCCTGCGTCGTTGAAAGCCGCGTACGTCGCTGAGCGAAAACACGCTAATGCCTGATACTGCGTACATTTTCCATAGGTTCGATGAGTTAAGGTACAAGGCGGAGCGACGTGTCAATTCTGTTTGCTTAGTATGATATTGTTCTTCAAGTCAAAATTTCTTGTGATGAGCAATATGATAATATCAACACAGTTTAGGGAATGCATAAGAATTACAATCAACGGTTCACCCGCACCAAGAAAAGAAATAGAACAATAGAAGCAATAACAGCAAACAACACAAACCCTCCTAAAAATATTATTAAAATCGTGGTTCAGTGTCGCATTATGCATATAATTTCTTTTAAAATACCCTTGACCGACTGATAGACATCTGAATCGAGACTTGTTATACTAACATTCGTAAATGAACATCAACGTTTTCAAGAGTGGATTTAGGAACGTGATCGTTTAGGTATTTTAATTTGCCTTTTATTTTGACAAAAATTTACGATTCTTTACCACTTTCTCCCATACTGGGGAGGAGAGGCCATTGTCAGTTTTCATTCCCTTTTTTCTGTGTAAAGTAACCGATATTATACGAGCCATGGATGGTCATATGACCTGAAAATGGCGAGATTTATCGCAACACATTGTGAGAGGAAAAAAAAAGAAAGACTGACAGATAGGGAGTAGAAAAGTGGGTGAACTATTAAATATAATGTCAAAATTATTATATTGACATACATGTGCACGAGTGACAATAGATTTCGTCAGAATTATATAAATAATAAGACTTGATCGTGAACGAGGTTATGTGGGTGGAATGGCTGATGGGCCTACCGGCATTGGTCCGGCCATTCACCTCCGAGACTAGTGAGCGAGGCGAGACAGGTATGCGCAAATTGTTCGAGTAAATTTTGATTTCTAACTGAAGCTTTTAGTCGCGAGGTAAAGTGTTTTGAGAGGGGTTTTTTTTTCCTGACTGCAGCTATGAGAGGACAAGTCTCATACAATGAAGAGATCGGACGCGCTCCGCTGCCTCCGTCTCGCGGACTATTGTCCGAGTATTGACGTGGCTTTACAGCTAGACGATCGATACCGAAGTCCGCCGAGGCGCTTTCGCAGAACCCCATATTTCAGTTTTACCTTTTAATCAAAGTCTAATGATTTGGAAGTTCGGGGTGGGAAGGTTATCGGTAGTGACATATGTCCAACCCTTTAAGGATTTCCTATGCATGGGGCATTAACTGGTCACGGGTGATGAATTCGTGGAGTCGTTTTGTAAGATTTTGAATTGATAAACGCACAAGGACAAAAGAAGGTACAAAGAAACCACAGATATCTAAAGGAACCCGGTGGAGTGTGGCGGCAAGATCACATCGCACCTATTCGCGAGTGAAAGCAGCATTTGTGACATGGGTGGAGAAACAGATAAGTAACTTGGTAACCTTTCTGACGGAGATAATGACAAGCTTAGGAAGATTGACAGCACGTAGGGGGTGGGCCGGTGGATGGCGGGGCGTCGAGATGCGTGGAACCATCTTCAACCCCCTTCATGATGGCCTCATCTTCTCTTGGAGTCTTGCCACAGTTGCACACCTGACTGACTCGCGAGACAACGCAACCTAGACCGAGGAAAAGTACAAAGACCCCGTCTCGTCTGCACGTCCCGTTACGTAAAGCAACAAAGGCAGACATGAAACATTAGACGGATGTCCAGTATGGTGACATAATTTAATGACAGGGAGTTAATATGTAATATGAAGATATGTCGAGACACACACACCCCCATTTGCCTATTACACATGCCTTTGACACGTACGAGGTCGAAACGAAAGGACATAATTAGCGCGAGCCATCAATTACTGGCGTTACCAATGTGTATTAACTAATTAACCTGTTTGTGGTATGTTTTTGTGGAGGTCCAATATGATTTGGTGATAGCGATTCAACCGTGTAAACAAAGCAGTCATTAACACACAAAAAACAAATAGTACAAAATGGGGTTAAGGCCTCATGTGGCTCGGCGCCATCTTGGTTTGACAACACGTAAAACAATGACAGGAGATTAGAATTTATCAATTGCTAAGATTTATTAATTGTCAGAGAAGTAAAGTTGACATAATTCTTTCAAGAATGTTTTTTTTTATGGAAATGATAATATAAAAACGCGTAAAAAACTGCTGGTGAAAGTTATCGCCGATACTGTCGGAGCTGCCAACTTACGAGTTCCTATAAGAAGGACTGATCATTGAAACTTTTGAAATTTACAACTCTTGAACGTATAAGGAAGTTGGGTTGAAACTTTTACCGCAACACGTTCAAGCATACAAGAAGGGCACATCGTAATATTTCATATATGTTTGCACTACGTTGGTGAGTTTTTCTACGAAGACGGATTCGTCCTATTTGGATGTTGAGTGAACAATTTTAATTAGTACAGTAACGTTAATTTTGTGTCTGTACCCAACTTCAATCACTATCCATGAAAGTGCCTCCTCAAGACCAAATTTTAGAACATGGCTTTTATACCCAATTTCAAAATCAACTTAACAAATGGGAAGATTAATTCAAACGGGCAACTTCGTCTACGAGTTTTCTACTACCACTAAAATAATTTAATACCCTACTTTATTTATTATGAGAATGATTAAAATGAATAACCAGTTAATCTAACGGCTGCTGACCAGAAAAGTAAAAGGTGTAGAACAAATTACTTTACATCTAAACTAGAACAATGGCAGATCAAGGAGAAGTCAAAAAGGCTTCGAAGATTTAAACACTATCAAACAAACATCATCATCATCGAAATTCTACTAATAAAAGCAACACAATAAATTTGCCGGTCACATCAATTTCTGATAGCAATTATCTAACAAGAACATGGAATATTTGACTGCAAACTTATCGTAGCAGAAGCCCTGAACAGCAGTATTTTATTACAGAATCATGTAAACTTAAAGGCATCATAACAATATAATTGTGAGCTACATGATTCCCCACGCTACTAGTGTCTTTGATAAGGTCTAAAAATGAATCCCTAAAAAATTACAGTCCAAAATGATCCTTAAGTGCTTTAGAAAAGTAAAAATAATTGAGAGACCATTCCAGTTTTTCCCACAGACAGCTGTGTTGCAGAATTTTAATCGGCTGAGAATAATTAATGTGCCAATTTTTATCTGTACATATTTCACAAGAGAAGAGACAACATAACTGCCTGAACTTTTGTGTTCTAGAGTGTTTTTATTTGTCCATTGAAACACTCTCAGATATGTCAGATAGCAAAGTTTGACAATTGTTTAAACAGGTCTTCCACAGTGTTATATGTCTGAACTTTTGTGTTCTAGAGTGTTTTTATTTGTCCATTGAAACACTCTCAGATATGTCAGATAGCAAAGTTTGACAATTGTTTAAACGGGTCTTCCATAGTGTTATATGTCTGAACTTTTGTTTTCTAGAGTGTTTTTATTTGTCCATTGAAACACTCTCAGATATGTCAGATAGCAAAGTTTGACAATTGTTTAAACGAGTCTTCCACAGTGTTATATAGTGTCTTTAAATTTAGCACTACATGCTTCGACTCTTGCCATTTCCCTTTAATGCATTCAAAATACTAATGAGATAATGATGAAAACACGACGACTGTGAGAGACTCGAATGGAAACTGAACGCACTCCGAGGATTACTACTGCATGGGTTTGTCTTTACAAATAATTTTGTGTCATCATTTGGACAATTATTTGAAACAAAATGGTATAAAAAATGACACGTAATTATCAGTGTACACACGTTAAGAGCGACGTTCATTTTTTGCACCTTATATTCACTAGGAATCTCTAATATTTTATTAGCCCTTTTACGTTAAATGCTGTTAAAATATCATTAAGTATTAATGTCGTATTAAACTGATACTCAATACTTCGTTAATACAACTAAGTCTTACTTAGAGAATGGTAAAATGCACACTTTCAAATAAATAAAGAACATGAAACGATATCGGAAACGAATTTGTTGCTTGGGGTCTGTGAATGCGCGCCTACGCAGTTAACTTATTAAACTACCTTTCTCTACAATACAATTTCTCCGAGGGAACAAACTATATATTTTAAAAGGAAAAGTGGTAAGACTAGGCGCACGGCCTAACGTATCATGCCTGGAGCGGATTATCACGTGAAAGTATATAGGTAAATCACAAGAAAACAGAGACGAAAAATATCAAAGGAAATATGGAAAATGGTAAGCTTTCTCATGGGATTGTCCTCGCACGAAATTGTTTGTTTGTCTAACGAAGCTAACAAAATCTGTTAAGCGAAAAAAGCGAGAACGTTTTAGGGAGTGAAAAAATGATGGAAAATCGACACGTTTTGCTGGCGGGGTTTGGGAGTTTTTCTTCCTACTTTACTGGTTGGGTTTTGGACAATTCCTTCACCTGTTCTATCTCGACGAAACATAAGACTTGCATTGGACAAATATAGACTGTAAAGTCGATTCCTGATTACTGAAGCGGGCGTCTCGGGTTACAGAAGCTTTTTGACGAGTTATCATTTGATATTTTAATGCTGGATAAGAACAACGTTGGGGAAATAAAAGTAAAATTCCAACATAGGAACTGAGGAAAATGAAAAGTATCTTTTGTATGTTTTGATAACCACTAGATTCATCCCAGTCTGTCTTGTTGTTGATTCAAAAGAAGGAGCCATTTTTAATCACTTGAAGTCTCCACTTTAATTTCGTTTTCATATAAATGAAATACTTTAATTTTATAGACGAGCGAAGCAAACTTACCGTGTATTTTTACCCGCGACGATTGTACCCGTTCTCCCACATCTCCTCACTGTTCCTTTGTTTTATACCCGCACTCCAACTCCCCTAAACACACTGGTATACTAAACAGATACACAACCGCACAGTTAAGAACACACATCAACGCGCACGCACTGTGTGCACCACGACGCGGACATATTTTATTTTGTATTGCCGCGGCTTCTAAAGTTTGTGCATGGTGGTGCGTACAACCATTATTAATGGGTCCATCCCAAATTGTATCACATCAGAATGTAATAACCCTCTATTTAGCGAACAATTTGGAAACAAAATCCCACATTATATGCCCATTTGAGAAATGATTTATGAGAAAATGTCTGAAATAAGGACAATTATTCGGCGTTATTTGATGGGAGTATCTCTCTTCAGGCGATCCCTCTCCGTGCCTTTGAACCATTCATACTGTCTGCTATTCAGCGATGGATGCCTCAACAAACCGGCTTTGTCATGTCTGTAACCAATACTGTGGATGGGGACTGTTTTGAACCTGGAGCTTCAAAAGGAAATAAATAGCGGCCATCTCATCCGAATCCGAGTTGTTTTTCTGCGGTAACCAACCACGTCACAAATAGAAAAAAAAGTACACGGAAATAATACCTTCCAAACTTACTTTTAATTCACGCTATTGTACAAATGCGCTGTACAGAAAGGCGGTTAATCAACGTAAAAGAAATTCCCTTACTTATCATCGTTTAATTTTTCGACATAGCGGTTAATCCAACTTTATTAAAGTAAACACACCAATAAGTTTCAATATTTATTAAATATTTCGGCATTTCTGATCAAATGGCAAGTGGTAATTGATCACGGGGTGAGAACTTATTTTGTCTTCTTTGTATATTGTCTAGGAAGCCCCGCATATAATGCTGACGGAACTTTAGTAGGTTGTTGACCCATGTGCTAATAAAGATATATATATATATGTAGCTGCTATATGGAATTGACATTACAGTGAACAATTGATATATAGATAAATAATAAATGAATAATAAGAATCAACCGTCAATTGAATAAGTTCATAACCCCTGAAATGTATTACATTCTAAAATAATTTAATGTCTAGGACTGAGGAAAAGCGTAAAGAAAAATAAGAAATGAAGAATAAGAAAGAACGAAGAAGAAAGAAAAGAAAAAGAAGAAGAAGAAGAAGAAGAAGAAGAAGAAGAAGAAGAAGAAGAAGAAGAAGAAGAAGAAGATGCAGCAGCAGCAGCAGCAGTAGTAGTATTAGTGGTAGTAGTTTGGTGGTAGTAGAAGAAGATAAAGAAGAAGGTAGAGGAGGATGAGGAGAAAATTGAGAAGAAAAAGAGGACTAGAGGAGAAGAAAATAGAGAAGAATAAGAGAAAAAAGAAGCGGGGAAGAAGAGAACAAATGAAATTAAGATAGAAACAAGGAAAGAAAAAGGAGAAATAAAGACAAATCACAATTTGTAGTTGTAAATAATATTTCATTAGGTTGGATGTTGTTTTCTGATATCTTGAGGCTTGGTGAAAGATTGATCAAACAAAAGTTTTCTGATCGACCAAAACTATACAGTGATAGTAGTAGTAGTAGTAGTAGTAGTAGTAGTAGTAGTAGTAGTAGTAGCAGTATTGTTGATATTATTATTATTATTATTATCATTATCATCATCATCATAAGTTTGAACATGTACGTGGAAAACTCGCAATCTAAATGCAATTCTTATTCCTATCACTGTTTTTATTATTATCCTAATGACAAACGTATCCTAATGATTCCTTTATAACCCCATAATGGTAAGTGATCTACCGCTGTGGTTCGTTCACAGTGTAAATGAACCATTTTGAAAATTTACGCACTTGTACCGCTTTTTGAAAATATCTATTGGTAAAATTGATTACCTAAAAAATCGTAAATTCGAAGCGAAGTATATACAATCTAATGAAAAAGTTAAAAGACCATTATTTTTGTTACAATCATGGCACTATTTCAGTAATATGATTACCACCATATCATTGTTTAAAGTATTCCCGGTACCACCTTTTTAGGCCAAATAGTGTTAATTGGAACCATTTCTCGTCATAATGGTGCTAATTGACACCTGCCACTGCTGTGACAAACTGGTAAACTTTTCCAGTTTTTGCCAGAGTAAACTTGAATGAAATAAATAAATGAAATAGATAAACGAATCGTAATATTTATCGTGTTTGAGGAAGCACTTTTCATGAAAACTTCGTAATGATGTCGCGTGGTTTGTATACTTGGTTCATTTTAAGGAGAGAAATGAGAAATGTATGAGAAATGTTACGTCCCATCGCTGCCAATGGTGGGAATCGTCTTTTAAAGCTGAAAGAATTCCTGAAAGGTTTTGAAACATCCTCGATTTGAAGGAAATCCGACATGATGTGGGAGGGTGAAGCGGCCATCGATCAAAAGCAACGTAATTACTTATTCAGTGGTGACACATATCTGACGTAGCAGACATGGAGGACAGTGTTTGGACAAGGGGACCCAAATCATTTCTCATATTATATAGTCATTAAACGCCTCTAGTACAGTTCTTGTTTGTTCAGGGTATGTAGTTGGTTCGTGTCGCTCCTTCAGCCATAGATACTTAATTACACGGAGAGTGTGCGTAACTCGATTTTCTCCTATCTCTAATTATCGATTTCTCATATTGACTAAATACGAGTTTCTGGGATTGTTTCCGACCAAACACTCTAGTGTATCCGTCTGTATAATAACCCTCCCGGGAAGTGAACCCAAGCCGACATATTAAGACAGTGCCGGTGGTCAATTCCAAACACCGTGCAAAAATGTCTTGCCCAACCTGATCGGCTTACCTCCTCCTGCTAAGGCGGTGGGTGTACTGTGTTTCGTTACCTCTTATTTCTCTGCAAAGGTGCAGGGCGAGACCAAATAACAACCAGAAATGAAGTCAAGAAATCGGCTTCAGGCAAAGGTTAAAAAATGAAGAGAGCATTGCATTTTGGCGCCAGAGTTCGATCACAAATTGAAAAAAACCCTCCGCAGTTGTGGCAGACTAGAATGTTGTCTGCGTACGGTACGGGTAACGTTACACTCGGGTGCGATTCCCAAAGGCACTGCCCAAACTCCGCAACACATACAAGACCAGCTCCTATGCATGCAAAACAAGACAATTCTAGAATGATTACTCATATTTTTATGAAAACAAAGAGATTCTAATCGTTTTTCAGTGGAAGATTATCTTAAGAAGATGGTAATACGAGCAGGTTTTTGCGGGGCCCGTAACCTCCTAGAGTTAGTTTTTGAGGCAACTGCAGCGAAGCAGCGCGGGCTGAGACCAAGGAGGCGAGGCGTCGAGCCCTTTATCCAAAACTTCCTACATCCGCACAATACAAACAAATTGTATACCCACGCCTATAGTCCACGAACTCTCGAAATTCGACTCTTCTTAGTCCACATTCACTTCGTTATAATGAACTTCTTTTCGTTAAATGTCGTGTGTAACAGCATACAGGATGCTAAAGATGTGTACATCTGCACCAAGGGCAAACAAACAGACTGGTGTTCGCACTGAATTCATTTGTCCCTCATCCTATAACCCCCCTCATTTTTCGCTCTCTTCACACTTTATGTTCCTCTGTCTGTCTTTCTCTCTTTCCTGGAGCGAATGAAAAGGAAACTGGGAAGGCAACATCGGAGGAATACCTTCGGGCTACGGATTATTATATTGCGTTCTATGATAAAATCGGCCGTGTGCGGGTGTGTATGAATGGGGGTGTTTTCCCCGGTTCACGATAGGTGACCAGGCCTTTGTAGCGAAAGGTGTATGACCGCGTGGATAGTGAACGAAAGGGGGGACTTCGTCTCGGCCAGGTTTCGGGGTCCTTCCCACCTGTCGGATAGCACGGGTGACTGATGGAAGCAGCACCAAGACGCGCACCGCAAATGTTGGCAGAAGTGGTCGAAACATACAGGCACATCAAAACGGTAAAGGAAATGCAAAGAAAAGAAATCCGAAATGCTTTCATGGCGGAGTTTTGTCGTAGATCTATATCTCGTGCGGTTGATCAAGACGTTCGATCATGGGCGACGATGTTATTGCTTTGTGATTTTCATTTGTTCCAGCATTAATAGAAGCAAAACGCTCTTCGTTGGTGCGGTTTGATTAAGCATGTAAAATTAATGTAGTGTGTTGTAACTTCGTTTTATTACTGTAATAAAGGTATATCAAACGCGTCAAAAATGACAATTGGAAGTGTGGGGGAGGCGGGAACAAAAAAAAACATTAAAAGCGCACTTTACTTTATGCAAGTGAGTCAAAGTATTGGCAATAAACTTCCAATATGTCCTTTGGTACTAGCCCACTAAATATGAACATTAACGAACCTTAAAGAACAGTGCCATGATTGGGAGAAGTCAACAATGCCTCACTGGCTAGAGCGTAAATTCAGACCGGAAGGATTTGTCTTCAATTTGTTTACTTGAAGAGAAACATACAATAATTTACCAATATCTAATTAATCTCTTCTTTGGTAGAAATTGATCTCCCCCCCCCCAAAAAAAAAGAAAAAAGAAAAACAAAATCCATCACAGCATTTTCTGATAATGATTCTACAAACTATGCATGTGTAGAAATTTTCACAGAACTTTAAACAGTATACTTGATTCTGGGAGCATTGTGACCTAAATTGAGGCTTACTTTCAATCTTGCCATTTCTCGTTAATTTATACTCATATTTCGAAGTACAAGAGTGTATTTTCTTCGTACTTCAAAATGTGATCAGAGAGTTATTATTTCCACTTAAAGGCAGTGTATAGGTTTGGTAAATGGTGAAAAAATTCATTTTCTGTAATTGTTTTACTTACTGTTCTTTATCATAGTACCCAAAAAATCACAGACCTTCTCTGTATAATATTCTATTATATAATAATTGAATTGGAAATGGAAAAGTCGGGGTTTAACGACTTTTTTTTTTAAACAGAAATGACACGTTTCAAACAGGGCAGCATCTACAAAAACAAAACGCCAATAATCTTGTGCAAGAAATGGAAACATAATCGAAAGCTAAGGATAACAGGGAATAGACATTTATAACGGTAAAAGACATTGTTAAGTTGGTTTTGTCGCGATAACTGGGCCGGACACCTCGTAAGGCGTTACATCGCCCTCGATACTCGGGGAAAAAACTAATAAAAAAGAAAACGATCCCCTTTGTCGATCAATCTGAAGAACCGTAGACCCTTATCTTTGTCGCTCCGAGCCCCGAAGAACTTAAACATATTCTTATTTTATACTGCGGTCGACGCCAATCAGATATATACTTCTTCAGTCTGCAGGCATCACACCGTAGTCATACCACAAATTCAAATAGTATGACCGTGTCTAATGTAAACTAAGATGGGGGAAAAGATTAATATTACAGAAACGCTAATACAATGGCCAAGAAAATGAGCATGCCTCAGGGGACAAAAAGTACCTAAAATTGTGTGGATAGTTTTTGAGTCAACAACACACAAAAATACGGCGTCCAAACTACCCATAGAAATTTTCAAAAGTGAGCGTTGCGTTAGCGTCATATTATATATTATATATATTGTTGTTGTTTTTATAGGATTAACTTAGTTTCAGGGGAAGTACCATCACTGGATCGATTATGAAATGTATGATGAATCAAATTCTCTATCAATAATATTTTCTATTTGGTTTAATGTATCTTGGAACGAACGAGACACGCCTCAAGAATATAACCTGGCGTTATTCTGGGCATAACGGGAGCGACGTGACGAATTTGGAAAAGGGTTGAGGTCCCCACTAAACATACCCGACATGACTGTTATGATCGCCAGCGAGATAACTGTTGACGTGGAATCGCGAAAATTGTTATTTACTTATTGTTTGTATATTATTCATTTGGAGAAAAACAACAACTACGATCTAAGAATAATCAACATACAACGGAGTCATAATAACAAGAACACATTTAAATGAATAAACAATAGCCACAGTAATAGTAAACCTTACGTACAACGTGACGAATTGTCATTGGTATTTATTTATATTCTTATTATTCTTCATTATATATATTTATATTATCTCTGTGATCCTGTACTGGAATTCCTTAGTGAAATTATTGGAGGAATAAAAAAAAAAATGTTGAGATTGTTTTGGTTGTGAAGTGAGTTCGAGTATGATCCTGGCCTGGAATACGAAGATTACCAATCCTGGATTAAAACCCGGCAGTCATCAGTAGAAGGTGGAAATTATTAATTTTTTTTTTCGAAATTCACATGTGTTCTTACGGAGCAAATTTTGTTCACTTTTTTCGCGGCGATGCGATTACTTGTCTAGTGGTTAAATAATGAAAAATGAAGGGATCTTTAATAACTGGAATTTTGACTCTCCTCTTGTAGTCACATAAGTGAGAGTGAAAACATATGAAAGAAAATGGCATAACACAATTCAGTGAAAACATTCCAAGAAATGGTAGTCCAACAGAGGCATCAGGATGTGAATTATATATTATCGGTGTAATTAAACTCTCTCAACAGAGCATTATTAAGGAGTGAATTCTATAGTGAACGAGTGTATTTCGTAGCGTTAATCCTTTTGTTGTATAAGGCACTCTATTCTCAATCCACCTCATAAGAAAAAAAGAGAGAAACTTTGAACTTGTTGTTTTAAGAGAGATTTACATCTTGGGTCGGTTACTTTTTTGAAATTTCGTTAGGTTAAAAGATTGTGTCAGGGATTTGCAAGTCCATCACTTCCTTTCATTATCTAATACAACGAGTAGTTAGAACTTAGCAAATGGTTGTTTTGTTGAATTTGAGGAGTCCATACGTCAAAATTGTTATTTTATGAGTAAAACAATAACGACATGTTACCAGAAGTTTCTTTCGTGAGTTTCAATTTTGCTCAAATTGGGCGAATCGGCGGTATGTTATCCGTCGCTAATTTATTTATTCTCTAGTCTATTCGCAACTTGATTGGTAAACGCTAACCTCCGCGCGTACTTCGGCTAACGGCTGATCAGACAATTTTGGAACGGCCCGTGCACGTCGACGTCACGGATTTTTTTAAAAAGACTTCAGAGTCATTTGAAAAAGGATGAAGTTTAACCGTCCAGATTTTCACCAAAACTCAATATTTCACCCCAAGTCTCTATAAAAGGTGTTTATTTATATTAATCTTCACATTGGATATGATTTCAGCTGATTTCATTCATTTAGATGTTTTTTGACGTGCAAATCAATGACACAATCTTTAACCTTTCAGTTCCTATCAATCTATGGAGCTATGTTTCAATGGTACTGAGAGGGTTTAAAAAGATAACAGCAAATGTATATTGTGTTATGACAATAGGTATAAATGATTTGAAAACTTTTCAATTACATCGTAATAATAAAAAAGAATGTAATTCTGCACTCAAATGCAACACACGCAAACCTGCACCATAAATAATATGGGCACGATTTTGCACCAAAATCGACACATTTGTGAACCCTGAAAGGTACAGTGGGTAAATTTTGCAGTTCCATTGATTGATTTATACCTTTGGTGCAAGTTTGCTTCAAAAGGCTAAAAATGTTGGTCCATATTTGCAGCCCAAAGGGTACAAAAATGTTGGTATACAGATTTGCAAGCTATAAAGTATAACCTCGCCGTTTTAGTACTGAATGTTTCTAATTCCAAACAAATTAGCCTATCTATCTTAAAAAACACAATGGGGGAATCTTTCATATTTTCTTCTATAACAACATATCTAACACAACAGTTCAAGTCTAACAAGGATTAAAAGAAAAGAAACTACCTGCGCAGAATGATGCAAGAAAGGTTCGTCTGTCCGCTCGTGGTGGGTGGGTAGTTATCTATTTAAGGAGGTGGTTGATTTTGCATGTTTTTTCTTCTTTTAATCATTATCACTCGCGAATGGACAAGGTTATAGCAATCCCTAATACCACAAATGGATGCGCCAATGCTCACGGAAGTCATTCAAATAACATGCTGTCTGCGTTGACTTTCCCTTCCACGTGGGTTCGGCGTGCGGTGAGCTACCTTCAGACAAGCCCCCCTTCAAACGCGATTTGGCAAATTTTTTTGACATGTGTCAAAGTGCCTTTGTTATCACAGCGATATGTTCTGGGGTTTTGTCGTGGTGTCTGCTGCACTTATCATATTTCACAAAAAAAAACAATGATTGCTTTCTCATAGCATCATTTCATACAAACAACAAAAACAAAGCCACCGAAACCTTTTGACGTTTTGCTTACTACCTGTTATGGTAAAATCTTGCCAGGAGATTAATACGTTAATTATCCAGCAACAACTGGATTAAAATATCGAAAATGATCTATTCTATGATATTAACTTTACGTATTGGCTTCCTTATCGGCGACGTGAGGATTCTATTCGTGAAATATTCCAACAAACGTTTAGAATGTTCAAGGAAAGTGACATTGTGTGTTATTGTTCTGAAAAAAAATATATACAATGCATAAAGTACTGTCAAAGTTCACTGACTTACACAGTTTTCGAAACTCATTAAGACAAAACCCTTTTGTGTGACGGTTGAGATGTGACACTGAGAACATCGATTGATTGGCGGACCAAGGGTGGTTGGAGTATTTTCGGGGAAATCAGCTGGCACGTCCCAGCCTCCTTCTACTCCTCTCTTAATCGTTTCAAAGCACTGAAACATGACGACTAAAGAGTCCTGAAGAAACTGAATGTGGCAGATACAGCCAGTCTATACTTTAAGGGTTTGAGTAGTAGGGGTTAAAGCCACAGGCTAACATTGACCACAGTTTAAACAAAATGGAGGTACATAATCCTCCATGCTCTAAGTGTCTTTGATCAGGTCTCAAAATGAGCCCTGAAAAAAAAAATGTATTTCAAAATGATTATTTAGTGCTCAAAAAAAGTGAAAATATACAAGCACTCAGGTAGAACGGATCCACCATGCCCATTTCCTCCAATAGACTTACTGCGTGTAGATCTGGGCTGCTTCGTACTCCACCGCAGTGGAAATTCATGCGTGACTTTCATTCTTGTATATCTTGCCAGTTGGCAGCATAACTTCCAAACTTGTGTGTTTTAGGGTGTTTATTTGTCCATTTAAGCACTACGACGTAGCTCAGATATCACAGTATAGCATTTTTTTTTATTGAAGCTCCACACTGTTAGCCTGTGTCTTGAAGTAAAGAAGTCCAACTGGGACATTTTGAATAAGACACGCCCCTTCTAAGTTAACATATGGATATGAAACCGTTCTCAACAAACATTCACCGATCATTAACAACGTGTTCTCAGCTTAAGTCTAATAATTTATGCGAATTATTGAATGGACCAATTTATCGAATTATCAATCGAATAGATCACATTCTTCCGAATATGAAATTGGACTGACCATTGAAACGAGCAAACAGATAAACAGACAAACAAATACAGTAACACGATAAAATGCCATATTACTGCAAACCTATTTTGACAAACACGCGGCTAAAAAGCACATAGTTCTAGTTATTGAGCATACATTGGACTACAAGAGAAAGCGATCGTCTACACATTCTAAAATCGGGGCATAATGTTGTCTCCCTTACCCCCTCCGTTTAACCGACATCGTGACACAAAAAAGACAATCTATTTGTTGTGGATTAAGCACATTCTCGGACAAGCCCCCTGAAGAATGACGAAGAAAGGGAAAGACAAATGCTTCCTCGCTCGAGTTGTGAAGTCCTTTAGAGCTATCGATCTCCCTGTTCAGCCTTCACATCAGTGAATTCAGAGGAAACAAAGAAGAATTACATTAAGTCGTTGCGCTTTGGTCCTCATGTGACTGACATGTCTCCCGTGTCATTGACAGAACGAAATCACTGAACTGAACATGGTTAGTCTGATGATGTTGGTGGAAATCAAAGTATTTTAGATTGTCGTTGTTGTTGTTCACTCTTAGAAAAAAAAGTGCTGATTAGAACCTTTCCTTGTCCCGTATTTGGAACCTTTTAAGGTTCTTCAAAGAAGCAGAAAAGGGTTCTAAATGATTCTTTAGAACCATTTTTGGTTCTACAAGGAACCATTTGGGGTTCTTTATACACCCTTTGGGGTTCTTGATGGTATAAAGAACCCTACACAAAAATAGAAGGGTTCTTTATACTATCGAGAACCCCTAGGCTTGTAAAACAAAACCTAAAGGGTTCCTTGTAGAACCAAGGATGGTTCTAAAGAACAATTTAGAACCCTTTTCTGCTTCTTTGAAGAACCTTAAAAGGTTCCAAATACGGGACAAGGAGAGGTTCTAATCAGTACCTTTTTTTTCTAAGAGTGTTGTTAGGGCAGAGTAATGCCATGAGTGGTAATTCATGAGAAATATATTTCTTTTCTTTCGACAAAAAAAATGATATTCGCCTTTCACGACACCAAAGAACATTAATTAAACTTCAGTTAAGTGCATTTTGAGTAACTGTGAAAAATTCACAAGGTGAGCATCGAACCCACGACCTCTTGATTGCAAGACAGGTGTTTTTACCACTAGACCACCGATAATGCCCGATGGCCTTAATATTTATTTTAAGTAAGTTATAATTCACCTAGGCAGCAGGCAACACAGGTGATTACGAATAATATGGAAATTACGTGCTTAGAATAATTACAGAATGATAATTGATTGCGCATTCTTGATGGTCTAGGTCAAATGACACTGAAATTATAAAGTCATGAGTTCGATTCTTACGTAAGTCTGTCTGTATTTTTTCTTCATAATTCTAAAATTCTCTGAGTTCATTGTTTATCATAAACAATTTATGTTTTTCTTTCCAATGTCATTTCATTATACAATGCATTGTCCGGACTAAGAACACTGAAATTTGTAATGAAAGAAGGGATCTTGTTATGCATTGTTTTCGAATTTTCCTTGGCACGTCTTCTTCAGTGTTAATAATCAGTGTTTTACTAGCAGTAGTGGCAACGAGTAATAGCAGCTTTTCTACAAGAATCCTCATAGAATGGGAATACTTTGGATCATCTAGGACTATTAAATGCTGTCAAAACGCTCTAAAATGCGACACGGTGTCCTCATTTAAATCATTGGGAAAGAAATTTAGACATTTTACCGGAATATTATTGTCTTTTTATGACATAGACAATTTAAATATTGCATTATAAAAAACTTTTTGTTTTGTTTTAGAAAGGTCCTCAAAATCTCAACATCAGGTTTTAGAGGACCCCCTCCCATATCCATCGCGACAATGCGTACACGGTGTCCTTCGGATTTAAATCATTGGGAAAGAAATTTAGACATTTTAACCGGAATATTATTGTCTTTTTATGACATAGACAATTTAAATATTGCATTATAAAAACTTTTTGTTTTGTTTTAGAAAGGTCCTCAAAATCTCAACATCAGGTTTTAGAGGACCCCCTCCCATATCCACCGATCATATAACTTCCTTTTATTTTGTTGTATTTTTTTTTTCGGGGGGGGGGGTGGGAGTTCAATTTAAGCTAAATTATGTTGAAAATAATTATACACGAAGTAAGGATGCATGTAAGTCTTGTTTTGGTTAAACTCAGTTTTGTTTGTAATTATGTCTACATGACTTATATGTATCATGTTCGTATTAATCATAAGCATCACATGCGTTTACCTACGATGGAAGTGAAAATATATGAAATTAAATCATTCAATCAATTTGATATGTTAATTCAATAACAATCAACACAAAGATTCTACTAAACGTATTAAACCCAAACGAACGATACATTCCAAATTTAAGTTATGTTCAGGAACATGCGACTATGTATTATTGATATGATTATATATTTAAAGAAATGAATCCGTCATAATGTCATTTTTTAACACGAAGTCTTTCCACAGGTATTTCCCTTGCCATTTCCGATAAGCCAGGGATTTTAAGCAGAAAAAATGACAGGGCTACGATATCTAGTACCTATCTGAAGACTATCTTTAACGATCGCTTTTAAGATGACTTAATACCTACATGCGACTTATTACGTCTATATTTTGCAGCAGGCCGTCTTTCCCCCATAATGTCGCCCTGACCTCTCGGCTACCTCGTGCCTAGGCGACGCAAATTGAACTCGAACAGAACACCGGGTGTTTTTGCAATTCCCACC
>JZLH01S0605381.1:48087-62334 GCA_001188425.1 Eucidaris tribuloides | reverse complement strand
TTTTTAATGATTCAGTGCTGATAATGAATTGGGCGAGGGAAATTAAAAAAATGCACCTCTTAGACACCAAACTGGTTGAAAGATAACAAATGCTGCACACTGAGTGGATATTCCTTGGGAGATTTGTCTTGGTTTGCTTTACTTTGTAGAAACAGCATGGCCATATAGGCCCTTCATCTTAATTTTATCGTCAGCAACCGTAAAATAAGGACCCATAGAAGCCACACAGCATAGTTTGCTGCCGACGGCCATATTGCATTGTATTTTTAGAAATTAGTCAAGTTTTTACCTACAATGAGATCATCAATAGCTTACTTTGATTTAGAGGTAGTTTCAGCCCAAAGTTTAGGACTCCCCCAATTCATGTATTTACCTTTAAAGGCAGTGTGTATAGTTTGTTTTCGTAACCTGGCTAACAAAAAAGAAGTTTTCCATTGTGTTTTCAACGATTACCGTAGATTACTAGTATATTATCAATAGGATCCCTAAAAAAATATCTGTTTCTATCTCTTAGAAATTTGCGTCATAAAATGCAGGTGATTATCCCCTCAATTTCGTTTTTAATATTCAAAAATGTAGTATTCGATTTTCGTTAGCTATGGTGTTTTTTCTATTTCTGGCTGTGACATTCATAATTTGTGAAAGATTGCATGACATTTGTCTGATATACACACAATTATACTTGGGCTGAATAGACCAGTAGTAGTAGTTAGTGTAGAGTAGTAGTCGTTAGTAGTAGCAGCAGTAAGAAGAAATGCAGGCAAAAGAAAGGAAACCATCATTTTCAATTTCCTGTTCATCCAAATGCAAGTTAATTTTTTGTTTTATAACGAAACATGTAAAACCACAATTAAAAAAAAACTGGGAGGTAGTAGCTGGTTCTGCAGTGTTTTCCGACGGTATCTTAATTCTTTCCAAAACCAGTTAACGGCGTAAAATCGTCTCTCTCACTGTAAGCATATTATAGGAGGTAAACAACTCGGTACTACATGATTAGGCCTGATTGCTTATATTATCAACAATGTGTCTATTGGTAAGAGAGATGTGCTTTTAATTAGCATCTGAATGCATAAAATTATGCGTACCAAATTATTTGTATCAATGTTTAAGTTGATGTTTAATGTTGTCGTTTGCAATCGATTGTATGATCTGTTGTTTTAGATAAACTGTGTTTTGCTTGAAGCCTGCAACTTTGGTCTATGCTATATTACTTTTCATTTCTCTGTTTTTAAATTATGTAAATATTAATCAATATTATTTGTGTTTGCTTTTCATAATAATAAATAAACTTTGTCGGCAAAGCTTTCTGATTTATTGATTGTTTTGTAACTCGTGTTTCTCTGACTTCGTGTTTTTCGTGTAACGATTTTACTACACAGGCCTTGATGTAAAACAGTTTTGTAACTGATCATTGTTTTTTTTTTCTCATCCTGATTATAAATATGTTTTAATAAATAACTAAATTAAATAAATAAATAAATAAAAAATAAATAAATAAATAATGATAATAAATTTACCACGAGATACACGTTCACGATAACGCAGGTCTTGTTACAGAAATCAAAGATTCGATCGTCTCAAGCCCTCCTGACAGCAGCCAAATCTTAAACAGGAGTAATTTATACAATAAACCAGCTACAATTAACGGAAATTTAGCCTTAAATGTGAATTAGATGACAAGCACTCGTTCTGTGCATTTCTCCGTCCTCGATCGCCCTCCACGGCACAACCCCTCGTGTATCTACGATGTCTTTGCTCACTTCTACGTCTGCCGTTTCTTTCTCGGCTATCTGCTTTGTTTCGATCAAAAAGGCAATTTAGCGTTGCGTGTTACGTGTCTCGGTTGGCTTTCGAATTTTGTGGATCCCACCTGCATTTTTGGATTCAGGAAAAAACATCAATATAAGTTAACCTCTGATCCTCGCTGCAAATTTGTAAGTCCTATATAGAGAAAACGTATTTACGGACATGCAGGAACACGTAGGTTCGATATGTTCACTGATAATATTGTGGGCTTAACGTGTTTCCTTAGCATCTTATTGCACATTGTGAATGACATTTGAATTGTTTCCATGGGTTGATTTTTTTTTTTTTCATTTTGGGTATATCTTTTCTCTATGAAAGATGATTGCAGTTTCTCCATTATGTCGCACCGTCCTTGCGTAATTTTCTCCCAAAGTTTATGACCAGTATCAATTAATCCTGATAAATGCCTCTTGCTTAAAACCTTATACAGTTTAAAGGCCTTCTGCCCCTCCCGAGGATATATTAGGCTGCACGTACTGACTCTAAATAACATCGGCCGTCCCAAATTTGTACTCTTAAAGACATCGCGAACATTGTAATGCTTCAATTAAAAGAAAAGTCACACTGTGATATTGAGTACATTTAGTAGTGCTTTTGACCATGGACAAATAAAACCCTAGAATACAAAATTTGGAGAAGTCTATGCGCACTGGCAGTATATTGTATGATGAACGTCATCATGATTTCTACTCGGCTGGAGTATGAAAATTAGCATAGATCTACACACACTAAGTCTCATTGGAGGAAATGAGCATTGATGAATCAGGTCAACCTGCAGTACTAGTAGATGTTTCGCTTGTTTAAGCAACTAAATAAGTCATTTGAAATACATTTTTTTTTCTTTTCTGGCTTTTTTTTAACCTTATCAAGATACTTACAGCATGGAGATCATGTAGCCTACATTTTTTTTGTTTACTGTGGTCATTGTTGCCTATGTCTCTTTTTTATGCGAGTGCATGCACATATTATACACCTTTTTACAGTGTATCGATGGACGACTTCTACGCTTTTGGAGCAAACTTCACCTCAAATGGTTTGATTGCACCCTTGCGAATTACACAAATGCTTCTTGCGATTTAGAATAGTTAGATCTAAATGATCCTGTTGATGGTGGTATGAATTAATTTGAAACATGTGATGAAATGCATTGTTGTACATTTTCAGTTTAAAAACAAGAAAGCTGAACTACATGATCCCCATGCCACTATTGTCTCTTATAAGCGTCTAAAAACAAAGCCCTAAACAATTTAGCAGTTCAAAACGACCTTGCTTTTAAAAAAAGTGAAAATCATTAGGCGACATTTTCACTGCAATTAGTTCATCTTTGCTATTTTTTGCTGTTTTACGAGTGCAGCACAACTGTCTGATTTTTTTTTTGTGTTCTATGGTGTTTATTTATCCGCACTCAACACTATCAGCATATATCCAGACAGCAATTGACATTTGTTACCATGGGTCTTACTGTCTTAATCCTTTTGTATATTAGTAGTTTCACATTTACTGTAGCATCATTTTTATTTTGCAAACTGTACCAAAGAACGGTGCCAATAAATAACGCGCATTTTGCTTGTGTTTTCAAATCCGAAAATCCAACCTTTGACGCCGAAAAGCTGCACGAAATGCGCGCCAATCGGCTATCATTGATGTGTAAGATGACCACAAAATATTTGCACATCATGGATGCATTTATGTGATAACTGGAAGCGCAAATTAACTCCATTTGTGCAACCCACTCCTTAAAAAGGGTCGCTATGTTACATGATCTTGATAGGTTGCAATTTAAAAACACTTTTTTTTTGGAGGTATAACTTGTTTCTGCTCATGTTAAGGAAATATGCCTAATGATTATCCAATATCACATTTCGAATTTCATATGATTTGTTAGGTATTTGTATTGCTATCAAGCGAAAAACATGCTAGGAAATGCTACGAGTGAGATAAATGGGTCTACAACTCCCAAACTGTCACCATCTGATGTTAAAACTTATTTTCAAATTGTTTTCTGAAATGCTAAAACATCGTTCCTATACATAATAATTTTATTATTAATTGTAATAATTGTAATTATGTTATTTTAATTGCAATAATTTGTAATTATTGTTATGTAATAATGATTACTATTGTTATGTAAATTGTATATTTTCAAGTAGAAATCGAAGAGTCGATTTGCAAACGGTCAACTCATCTTTCACCACTGAGTTATTAACACCAACAAAGATTCTAGTTTCCTACCCACTAGCGTACGCAGGTGTGAAACTTGAAGCAAATTTCACAAGCAATTACAAAATATCTCAGGGTTTCTTTTATTTATTTTATTTATTTATTTATTTATTTATTTATTTATGTGTGTACCACTCGGGCAGATATGCAGTTTTCTCAAATTTTCTTAAGTGCGACTTACGAGTTTTACAATCAAAATCTTCAATTGGTGCTGGGTTGACGTGAAAAGCTATATACCGTCCCAGTAACCACTTACGGCATTATCACACGAAAAGTTATGGCGTTTTTTTTTTGTAATCAGAGCGTGTGCATTTGAAGGAATATCAGTATTCAACAGACTAGTTATATGCTATTATACTGGTCCTAACTTTGTTTGAGATCTTAACCGCTCTATATCACGTATGTTTTTTAAATTTTACGTCATTGTTATATAGAATACATGATCAGCAGCAATGGCTGCAAAGCGATCAGTTTTACAATATTAACTATTAATATAGTTAAATGTATATATATCTTTATACTCATATTCTTAAGTGCAATGTAAGTGATACGTCATAATCGATGTAAATATCGTTATATTTTACCATGTCATCCATGTTTTGATTCAATTCTAAGCAAATAGCATACACCCTATGGTTGTACAAACTCTACACTTACGTCCTTTGACTAAAAACTTTTGCTCTTATTTTTACATTGTAATTATTATGATTACACCACAACTATTGACATATTACAGAGTTTCCACGTCTGACATTTGCAACTTTATGTATACCCAAGAACATTATCCCTTTTTTCGTTAAAAAAATGAATGCAACATTTAATGAATTAATTTGAATTTAACTGGCGTTAAACATCTTAATCACGCACATAGAATTTGGCGGCATCATATATTATAATGCATGTGTATTTATACATCTACGCACATTTTGAATTTTTTGAATGGGAGAGAAATCCGGAGCGGTCTGTTCTCCGATTCTAAGCTAGTTAATAGTTATTTGTGTGTGTTTCCACACCAAATTAGTTTCCTTAAAGTTTGATTGTAGCGCGTTGGTTAGTTGAATGAGTCTAGGGCGGGAGTGTCTGACCCCAATTTTTCTCTGTTAATGGCCCGTAACTTGTTAAAATTGTCTCTTCTTCCGATGCACAGGCACGATGTTACTGTGCTCGCTTTTCTGCTCAATTCTTAGTCAAATCTCGCATGCTTCTAGGCGGATCGGAGAGCCGCCGGAGCTGGGCGCGCTGATTTCTCACAAAGCTACTGCACGCGCCCTGAAGAGGGCATCCTATATTTAAGAGGATTTCGTTATGCGACTCTGGAAATGCGCCCTCAGCCCTTATTCCACGAGAGTCAAGGTTATTCTTACGCACTGTGAGGGCGACAAAATGTTCTTGTGATTGCGATTAGATGCCGAATTGAATGAAAGTTTGATTACAACTAAGTTGAAGGCTTACAGCCGCAGACGACGGGCATACGCACGGAGTTGTTTGCTTGCCTGTGCGTGCCTGTCAAACAACACGTGGTACTGCGCACGTTACAAACAACGAGTTCAAACGAGTACATGTTAAATCCGTCAAAAGTCATATTTAGTGGTCACAAATAAAGGTATAAAAACATAATACAACCATTTTCCTTTTAATGTATTTCCTTCTGACTGTTATTTTGACGGGTCAAAATACAATAGACCACCCATTCGCAGCCAGCGGAAGTGAAACGTCTATGCAGCCCGTCATTTCTTTTAACTAATTACTTTCTTTAGCTTGAACTTTTGAAAGGACCATAAATCAAATCATAAGAACTGGACTTTTGGCAAAGGATAAGGAGTATGTTGATATCTATCGCAGAAATTTGCAGTTTCAAGCTTTATATTCATAAGCGTCTTTATTATAGTGAAATATGGGTACTATGACTACCTATTAAAATAATATCACAGTCTTACCACCCATTCCCAAATAAGATAACATAATACGCGCGTAAAATTTGTCATGAATGTCCTTTAGTGATCAAATACAAAATCCCAATGTATGCAATTTCGAATCCATACATGACTAAAGGATTGTAATCATTGCTATGATGTATCTCTCGGATTTGATGTTTTGATTATTTAATGTTCGAAGAAAAAAAGTCAGAAATCATATCTAGATTAAATTAAAAAGTTCGTTGTGAGTATATTATTGTGTTGCTTTTTAAATTCTTGCTATTAGATGTTTTTATTTTATATTTGGAGCTCCACTGCACGGTTCCGTCCCATTAACAATATTAGACGGGCGTTAAGCCTTTTCTTTTTGCAGTGAGCGACTATTATTACGAACACAATTATGCAAGGCATGAAGTCAACAGCATGTCCTATTAGCCACTGTTTCCAGTTTGAAAATATAAGCTACATGAGTTTTCCATTTGCTTACGATCCTAAATCGCGCGGGCGTGTTGCCCGGTCTTATAAGTGTACTAAAATGCAAGCCTTTGAGAAAAAAAGGTGGTTCAAACGGATTATACTGATTGTGCTTTTGTAAAAAATTAAATCATTCGAGGACCATTTACTTTTCTCTTACAGATCCTGTTGCATAATTTCATTCAGCTGAAGAAAATTCATGATGCTTTTTTTATCTGCTCATATTTTATATACGAGTGAAACAACATAACTTCCGACGTTTTGTGTGCATGTGTTTATTTGTCCCTTCAACCCTATGTCAATTCACAGTTTGGCAATTTTAAAATGGGGCTTCCACAAGTTTATATACGTCTTTAATTATTACATGTAGTCGTGAATTGTTCAACCCATGTTTCATTTCCGACAGTATATTCCAGTACTAGTGGAGTATAGCAATTGTCACAAAACGTATTCCATATTTTTTGAGTTATAGATTACGAATTAAACATAACTCTGTTTTCTAATCATCTGCTTGTTTCTCTAGTATTTTTTCGGTCATAGACTGGTTATTAAATGTGCACAAGAGTTAAACTTTGTGTTTCCATTAATTTACTTTCAAAATATCTCAGTTTATGCCTATGTTTTTCGCGTTTCATTAATAATTCTGTTTGAACGACGGGGAAAACATAATATAGAGTTATACTGATTTAACCAGAAATCAACTCGAGACATCAAAGACAGTGGTATTATTTGGCATAGTTCGTTGCAATGGGTGCAGAATGATGCGTGCTTTTCCACTGAGAAGAAGAGAACGACAAGTCTTTCCAAATGCTGAATGAACATTGTTGTGAAATTGCCGGTGCCGAACTGAACGAGATCCGCGCCGGCTGGCCCTTGAGAGCTACGTGAACGAATGAATGTTAATGCCTAAACAAATGTTCTTATATAGTTCTTTCGCACGTTCTGAGTCTCGCCGCAAAGAATTATATCAGGTGATAGGTATTTCTGAAACAGCATCATTTACGACCTTGACCTTAATTAATAAGCTATGCCGTTATTCTCGCGAGGGAAATGATGGACTCTTCGTGCCACGCTTTTTTACAACTTATTTTTTCTCTACTCGCGCGCGGGACCCGCCGCGAATAAGTTCTTTTGAACTGCGCGTGTTTCGCTCGGTAAGTTAATCGCGGCTCTCGCAGGCATACACATGCGCGTCTGTGGACGGTCGGGTTATCTATTTGCTGTTCTTCTGACGGGGGTGCGAAACAACCTTGTCTCGATGCACGGGCTTTCTCTCCCGCTCTCTTTGTCGGGTGCGCTGTGACATGTCCCTGTGGTCCAGTCGCCTTACTTCGATTATTAGCCAGCGCGCGAAATGACATGCTTCGCTGCGTGATCAGGCAACAGATTTGTGTGGAAGCAAGATTGAATGTTAACGACATCCCCATTATCACAGCTGTGGCCATGCGATACCACTCATAAAATGCGACAAAGTGAACAATGTTACCTGCCGTTTCTGAATAAGACAATCTAAGAAATATCTGAATTAATGTTTGATCACTTACTATTTTTGGATTAAAAATAACTTTTCTATTAAAACTTATTTTACAAAGTTAAATTTACTTTGAGCATTTTTGTAACTTTAGAAAAACACTGTGATGCTTAAACTTGGTACTGATTTCATAAGACGAAGGTATATGTTCTTAAAACTATTAATACGTTTTAGTATTACCGTACTACTGTGTTGTACATTACTTTGAAAGACTAATTTGCACTGTTTGTTTTTTAACAGTCTCTTGATGTGTGAATACAATTGAAATCTGAATTTTCATTCTCAACTTGTGATTAAGGCCTTACTTATATGCATGATTAATAAGAATTGGTTACTTTAGCTTCTTGATAGCATAGATAAATAGAATCTGCAACAATAAGAGAATTTTAGACATTTTTTTTCTTTTGTCCTTCTGCATTTATGCGATAGGCAGAGCAATTTTCGTGCCTTTTTTGTTTATAGAGCAAGATTTAAAGCGGAACTGTTTCTTAGGACCTAACACGATATCAACGAATCTAGACATGATTGAAATTGTCCAGCATGGCTTTACTCGCTGACACAATAATTGAAATCTGGAGCTTTTGCGCTACATTAGTTCTTTCCTCAAGTATTTTTATTCGTTAATGCACATGAAAGTTTAATTTGAGTTATTTTAGAGATTTTCTAAAACTTAGTGATTAAGAGAAAGAGTATTATCCATTATAACCTGTTCTATTGGACATCACCAATCAAGATTTAAACTTAATAAAACAGACAGAAACTGATACAGAGAGATGTTTTATTTTTTTTATACATATTACACAATAAACAAATTACAGTGATTTAAACAACGTCAGAAGGTTGTGCAAGAAGAATTCGACGGTCCGCTTGAACGTCAGTTTGTAAAACCTTTACAGATCAAACAATTTGTAATACTTATTAACGCGTGATTTTGCCAAACTTAATTGTAAGGATGCATTGCACTTTTTATTGATTGTAATGTATGACTGATAGTATCCAACTATATAGCTGACTCTCTAAATGCAAGGTGTTAATCGGCCATCGTATTGTATTTTAGGTGAATTGATTTGACACAATTTGGAGGGAATACTCAAAGACTTTTACTTTGCTGAGTTCTCGTAATAATTTGTTCGTGTGAAATGGATGAAGGTCTTGAAATATTTGTTTGTCTTTTTATTTTTCATGTAAATTATGTTGTTTATTTTCTGTGTGTGTGTCTGTTTGTGTGTGTGTGTACGTACGTGCGTGTGTCGTGTGTGTGTGTGTGTATGTGTGTGTGATGTGTGTGTAGCTGTGCGTGTGTGTGTGTGTGCCTGTGTGTGTGTGTTTGTGTGTGTCTATGTGTGCTGCATGTGTGTGCTTGTTGCTTTATATGGGATCCAAGATTCCATGCAATCCAATCAGGTAAAATTAACTTTTAATGTTACGATCATTTTCTTGAAAATATTAAGCCCACGTGAACTTTAATTAATCTTATCGTTGGAAAGTGAAGACAATTCCAGTTTTGTGGTAATTATGATCTAATCATGATCACTGTTTGTTTCTGTCTTGAATATTTCAAAGGATCTGCAGGAGGTGACGAGAAGTTGTTTTATGTAGGGGAGATAAATTCGTATTTTCTCATAAAAAATGACAATGTCGACTATCCAACTATATATAATTAGGCAATATATATAAAATGAGGTAACTTTTTACCCCAGTGTACTTAATAAAGACATCAATAACTCATATGAAATACATACATATTCTACATATATTAAAACGTGATGAAAATGTATGACCTGTTTTATTCAGATATCGGATAAAAAATATTTGTTGAAATGACATATCATACTCCCATCGTGCTCAAATTAGCCCAAACCTACACTCTCAAAGCGAAAATGCTATTTCAACATTTAACATGTTTAAAAGGGCCGAGGAGTGACCATACTTTACAACACTTTCTAGATGTTATATCAAACCTTTTATCCAGTTGGATTCAACATTTATTGTGTCTGTCAGATCCAGTAGGCTAAAGGTTAAATACAACATACAGAAAGTGTGGTCACTTCTCGGCCCTTTTAAATGTTGAGATAACATTTCAGTCTTTAGAGTGTATGTGAGTGTGGAAAAAAATGACAATACGGATACACAATAATGTCACATTTTAGGCCTGCAAAGATTACTGAAATTCTGTATTCTGTAGCTGAACTTCATAATGTACATCACTCGTAATTTGGTTTTAAGTTCTCTTGGAAGAGGCTATAATTAAAATCTTTATTATCAATGAAAGCGATTTGTATCGCGTCGGTGTAGGTACCACAAAGTTTAGTTTTTCGATTATTGAACGACTTGACCGATGGGGAGGAGGATTTCGAAATAAATGTTATCGCTCTGAGTCCAAGCATTAATAATAGTACTTATATCGTGACATTGTTTTCATACTTTAGATTGCGTAGTACGAAGAGGAGGCCCCGACAAAATAGCTGACATCTAAATTCACAGTGGAAACGTAAGATATAACAATCCGTCTGATTTGAATGGATTTCAGAATGTAATTCCCTCTCTAAAATTTGTAATTAAAATCACCTAGTTTAAGGAGAGTAGCGCGGCGTTGTAGTTCTCACGTTATCGATCGATCCAATTATTTTTCACACTAAAAAATGATAGATATCTATCTTTTCATCTATTTATATATGAATACATACACCCCTGTACATGTATACATACATACATACATACATACATACATAAATACATACATATATACATATATATACGTACATACCAATACACAATTCAGTTTAGATACAAAACAAAGAAACCGTAGTTTATGGGATAGTCTTTCTTTATCTCTTATCAATCAATCTTTTCGTCCGTCCAGATACATTCACTCGAAGTAACACATTTTCCTAAAAATATTTAGCTTAGTCTGTCTTTCCTACACCAATTAAAATAATTCATTTCGCTATAGTGCGAAAATGTGAAACAACACACATCGCAGTGGTATTAGCTTGTCTGTCCAGGTGACATTCGTTTGGTGGAATGTGGAAAGTATAATATAAATCACTCTTTCGTAAAAACAAAACAAAACTAACTCATAGACTATCTCTCCCATACTAATGTCAGTAATTTACTTTGCTTTGAGAGAACATTTGTTTAAAAATGTAACGTAAGATCCCTTCTCCAAAATGGACCCCTTACCGTATAAGACCACATATATTTATTTATCTCTAACCTACCCATTTATCTATGTATGTATGTCCCCTTTATCTGCCTATCTATCTTCCATGTTTGCCTTTGTTTTAACTTTGATTCATAAGAATATTGTGGGTCTTTTAGGCAGGTCCTATTGTTCGTATTCGTTTGGAAGACGATGTCGTCATCAACCTAAGTTGCGTGTTTCTTCCCCCTCACGATAACGGTGTCATAATAATATTACGGTTTTATATTGGAGCAACAACGAGCAAAAATGATCACCTTCCGTGAGCAGTCATGTTAGCTTATCAATTACATATTAAACATTTTGACATGGCGGTATCAAGTAGCTAACGATGTCATTCTTCAAAACAGAACAAAGGAACATTCAAATAGAACATGTAGAACGAACATTCACAATACCGAAACATCACATTCGGCAAATGGACAAAATTTAAGCATATAAGGCCTACATCTACGTAGTTGCAGTGAAGTGATTTGGCTTCTACTAACTGTAATCATTTGATCCCTTAAGGAGTCCAGGTCTAATCATTAGGCCAACTGATTCGGGTCTTGGTCCTCATGTCTCGATACGGCTGGTCTCACTCCGAGTTAGTATGATGATCACTAAAATTCCGAGCTACATAACACTCAACGCTATAGCTGTCTATGTTAAGGTCTAAAAATGAAGCCCTGAAAACGATTAAAAACAACCATTTAGTGCTTTCAAAAGAGTGAAAATCTATGAGTACCCGGTTTTGCCACGTCCAGTTTCCCAATATAATGCTGTGTTAAAGTTAAGAGTACACAAGGGGCCCGTTGCCTAAACTTTAACGGGAGAAAAATCCGATTATTCAAACCGGAGTTTTTCCTCCTACGGGAAAATGCATGGTAAAATCACGCTAATCGGAGTTTTCATATTTAACCACAGAAATTCCTCCGGTTAAAGGTAAATGACATGATTGGGGTAGTCCTCAACTTGTGCTGAAACTACTCTAGAATCAAGTAAACTATGCAATGATTCTCCTGTGAAAATCCTGTAGTCAAACGTTGACTCATTCTAAAATAAACAATGTCAATTTCACTCGTAGCACGGAAACCTGCTGTGTGGCTCTCTATGGGGCTTATTTTTATCGTCCTGGGATAAAATTAAGATACTCCTATGTTTATGCCTGATTCTCCTTAAGTAAACAAATTACAGACAAATCCTCCCAGGTGGGAGATCCACTCCTGCTGGTGTATAGTTGGTATGTATTTCAACTCATTTGGTTCTTGAGGCATTTTCAAGTGTTCCCAATCATGTCACTAACCTTTAAAGTTTTATACAACGGGCTCCAGATGTATGTGGTGTTCAGCCATATCTCGCTAGCCAGTGAAAGCGTATATTTCCAGAGTTTTATATTCTAGGATGTTTAATTGTTCATTTAAGCACTTTTATGTAGCTCAAATATCACAGTTTTATTATTTTTTTAAATTGAATCTTCACAATATCAAATGGTGTCTCTAATTTGCTTGAACAGAAATTGTTATAACTTGGAGGGTCACATATTTTACAAGGCTCAGCTGCATGATAATTTCACCAGTTATTTCTTAGATGAAACATTTTCTTGGAAAAAAAAGTTGCCATTTCAAAAGAAGCAACAAGAACAATATAAAAGTCAAGTCAATAACAGTGCACATGAAGCGCATTTGAAGGCAGTAACTTTCAATTATTTCCATATCAATTTAGATGAATCATTGAAGATATATAGGACCTGCATCTGTCAGTATACCGCGCTGCATTATGATTAATGGGCTGTAGCTGACGCATGCATAATAGACACAAAACTATGAAACGGTTACACTACACACGCTTAAAAAAAAACAATGACTAAAGAGGAATATTGGGATTCCCCAAAGCCCTTTTAATTGTGACAGAGTTCGAAGGCCCTACAAAGCATTAAAAAAAAAAAAAAAAATAACCAACGAATACAAATACAGTTTAAAAGTATCATCTAAACCGTTATGTTTACATTCACTACACTTAAATTAATTAACATACCTGCATCAGTTGAAAACCGTAGGATGAAAATTTCTTGGGTCGTGTCGACAGATTATATCGTGATTTTAGGCTAGTTTCAACAAGAGGATCATTTCCGCAGTTCCCATATAAGTATGAATAAACAAGAGTACTTTGATTTCAAATCTTCTCGGATTTAACACATATGATGCGAAATAAAAACCGATATCTTGTCGCCACGGAGTATGAGCGCAATGCTGACTGGTGGTCTCGGGCTGCACTCGGCGGTTCGTTTGTAGAAACGTTCGGTGAAGCTCAGCCAGTCTACTCCTCGGCTATTAACGGCATGTATGTAGTATCGGATACATCACGGCCTAATGACAGGGTGTCTGTGGAAGCGTGCTGCCTCGCCGAGTAGCAACAATCAATGACAGTTTTCGGTCGACATTTGGTCATGCCAGCTCAAGTTTGACGGGGGCCGGTATTGGTGTGTTGATTTTCATGCCTCCACTAATGTCCAGTCACAGACGACGTGGCCAGCCAGCCAACCAGCCGATGGTGCTGGGGTCATGACACTTTTTGTATGCTGCCAACATGTAGGCGAGTCTGACTCGGGTTCAATCGAGCGCAACGCACATTGTCCAGTCGATCGGGGCTGGTCTACTTTATATCGGACCCGTCAAAATTGGTCTGCCAGCAAAAGCCACCATCACCCGTTCACACCAAATTCATCAAGAAGAATGGTATTGATGTCAGCCCCCGCTCATAGGCTCCTCAACCCCTTCCCGGTGAGGTCGTTCAAACGGACTGCCCCCACGCGACTTAGCGTTTGAACGGCCACAGGTCGATCACATCATGTCCTTACGCATTCACTTTCTACTACTAGGATTTATAATGCCGAAACTATATTGTCATGATCTCCCGTTGTGTTTTCTTCTTTGTCTATATTTGTAAACACTGAATTATTTTGTTTTTGTGTTCATGTTGGCAACAATCAACACTATGATATTCACGTCCTTTTTCGACCAAGTGGCTGAAAGCTTTCTTCCCCTATGTTTGTACTTAGGCGCGCAATATCTACCCAGTAGGTGTAAGAGAGCCTTTATCCGCGCGAGGATATTAGC
>JZLH01S0605381.1:17481-30675 GCA_001188425.1 Eucidaris tribuloides | reverse complement strand
CCCTGACGGCGAGTTTTGGAGGCTAGGGGCGTGACCGGAAAATTTTTGGACCTTGGATTTGAAGAAAAAAATCGTCACTCCCCCCCCCCTACCCCCCCCCCCCCGCTGAGCGAGTTTTCGGTGGCTGGCGAGACCGGGAAAAATGTTGAAACTAGGAGTTGGCCGCGGGTGATCACCCCCCTTGGCAAAATCATGCGTACGCCTATGCAGCCCACTAATGATGAATTTGTCCCCCCCTTCCACCTCGCTGTCCAAGGATGGTCAGTTAAGGACTAGATTGGGTACTTGCCTAACAACAAAATTTCAAATCAACTGTTTTCAAATCATCTGCGAACAGATGGTATTCCAAAAATGTCACTCTAGTACAGAAGAGAGTAGTTGTAAACAACAAAACACTTCATTTTTTACAAAACTTCTACACAATTCATCATGCTGACAAAGTACTAACACAGAAATCAATATGTGGGACAATGTTAATTGTAAATATTGCAACACAAGAAGACAGTGATGGAAAATTCACCTGATAAACTGCCAATCCTACAACTATTTATTACATTTTAAGTGAACGTTATAACGCAAAGGTGATATGCGTTCACATGAAAACCAACGAAAAGGGGATATCTGAGGAAAGATTTTCCACTTTAACCAGTTTATCTTTAAATTGATAGGTAAATCTTTCATTAATCCTTCGTTTAATGTGTACTCTTGTTAATGCACATGCGAAAGTAGTTCATTTGTGTTTTGAAAACTAAATTAATATTTCACAGAGCTGAAATGTCAAGTAAGTTCACTTTAATCACATTATTTTACATTTCTATTTAGTATCAGAATCCTTTTAAGCATGGACGGGAGAACGTATTTCCATGCATTACAACATGTACACCATGCGCGTGTGTAAAAACGCGTAAAAAGGGTTGTTTTTCACGGTCGGACGATGTACGCGCGTACATTGAAAAGGGTATCAAACTATCAAAATCGCCAAAATGGGAAAAGGGTATATTTTTCAATCGAATGTTTCTAAAAGGGTATCGTTCTAAACTTGATACTTTGTTTAGGGTATTACTGAGATCGACTTTCATATTTACTTTTTAGGGTCCATTTTGAAAGTCCATACACGCGCATGGTGTGCACCTTGTAATGACACTGGCCCCCCGGGAAAAAAGGTCTTATCATGTCAAAGGGGCCACTGAAGGGGACTGGTAAATTCTATCACCACACGCGATGCGTCATTGTTGTAAATGTAATGGTCCTTTTCATGCACTAGTGCAGTCATTTTGTATTCTTGTGATGACGAGAAGAAAACAAACACGTGTACAATAACTGACAACGGTTACATTATGACACTGTTCTGATCCCGATCCTCCTCCTCCTCCTCCTCCTCCTCCTCATCATCATCATCATCATCATCACCACCATCATCATCCCGATCGCCCTACAAACTAAGAACCCACCAGTGGAACGTGAACTTGCACCTGCCTCCTGATATATCTTTATGAGGCAAAGGATGGTGGGATATGTCTTAGTTGTTAAAGTTTGACTGTTTTGAATGACTCTTTCTATTGTAATATTGCCATTTCCACTTCTGTCCATAATTATGCCCGGGAATGGTCCATAATAGGACTTACGAAACGAACACTCTTCTCTATAAAGAAAGTGTGCTTTGTTGTTTTTCTTCATTTACGAAGATGAGAAAAGATGTCGCTTGGTTCCCTCAGAGGGGACACTTTTTGTCACTTGAAGGCACATTTCGTGCCACTTTAGTGGCTCAAAACGTGGGAAGGCCCAGTTGTCGCCACCCCTAGCGACACTACATGACTGTTTTCCATCGTTGGAGAATTTCCCCTATTGTGTTTTCTCTATATGACACGCCACGTATACTTGGGGGCCAAGAAAAAAATAAAGAAAAAAGAGGAAAAGGGAAGAAGGGCGAAAGGAAGACAAAAAAATAAACAAAACACAGAAAGAAAGAGGTGAAGAGAAAGGAAGAAAGCAAGCAAGGAAGGAAGGAAGGAAGGAAAACGAAAGAAGCAAAAGGAAAATTAATTTTAGGACAAAAAGAGTATTTGTCGAAAATCAGTGTGTGATTTTATCCAGTATGGCCACAAACGGACGAAAGGCACGTTTAAAGAGAATACACAGTATTGGTTGATGATGGAAAATCTTTCATCAAAATTTCACATTTCATTAGTTTCCAGGTGAGAGTAAATTACATTTGCATTACAATGTGGGACTAATTCACTTCATATGCAATAAAAAGTTGAGGGATTGGCAGTTTGAATACCCGACTGAGTCAACTCAGTTGCTGCAGTGTGAATGGCATAGTCCCACATATTGATTCTGTGTTAGTACTTTGTCAGCAGTGGAGATTTGTGTAGCAGATTTGTCAAAAACGAAGTGTTCTGTTGTTTTCAACTACTCTCTCCGTACTATAGTGACATTTTTAGAATACCATCTTTTCACAGAAGGTTTAAAAGCAGCTGATATCAAAATGATGTTGTTCTGCGAGTAATCAACCAGTACTGTGTATTCTCTTTAACTTATAGAAAGTGGACATTCAATACATGTCGGATGTGCTCCTCCCCAAATTAACGTGACAAAGTGTGTTATGATTCTATAGCCCGTTTGTACACGCGATATTAAGCAATGCAACATGCGCTGAGAGGCTGCAATTCAAATTATGGATTCTGAGGTGACTCTCACAGAAAATAGTACTACGTCAGTCACCGAAGAGAATGCACAATTTCAACTAGTACCTCGAAAAAGTGTGTGGTATATTTTTTTTATTTATATCCTACAAATCTAGTAGTGATGATTCAACAAAACATGAAATGAAAATTATTAACTCACTGTCCCTTGACTTATTCTGTGAGGTGAAAAATCTAAAAATGTTCTTAATGGCAAACACATTCTAACAACATTGCGGTATTTCGTAAAAATGGCTTACCCATGCATAATTTGGATCCTGTGTGATTTTCGCTATTAGTTAATCATTTTAAATCTTGAGTTTGCTGCAAAATAAAACAGTGTAGCCTACACATCGTCAACCTCCATTTACACAGTGGATGATAATGTACCGTGCAGTATATTACGTACACGCCGCGCACGCACACATAGTGATGGTGAGCGTGGCACGGCCAGTCGGTGGTGGCTTGTGACGTCACGATATCGGTTACAACGGAAATTGTAACCGATATCGTGACGTCACAATTCTCAGATCTATCTTTTGGCATATTTTATGTCACGTAGGCCAATGATTCAAAGGATATATTTGATGTAGGATATAAATTTAAATACACTCATGCTCATAATTATGGAATACTTAAAAAAAGCATTTTAGAAGTTGCAATTTTTCCGTGAACGGAACGTCTGGGATTAATATTTGTTCGCCCCAGGTGAAATAATTATAATCTAAGTATTTCAGGAATTTTGAGCATTTTGTAGCGTCCGACTTGACACTAAAACCTGTTGTTGTTGTTGTTGTTGAGTCACGTGGTTGTTACGCGCGTTATTAGACTTGTAACATACACTATTCTGATGTTAATTTAGTCATAAATGACATTGGATCAAAAATTATCAGTTTTCTGTCTTGTTTTTTTTAATTACTTTAATTTAATACTTTTTCATGATTTTTGGTAGATTTAATAAAAATATATAATTGTTATTTCGCTCAAATATATTTTAGCTTTTACTTTAGTCATCTCATGAAATCCAAAATTGCTTCACATACTGCGTTTTTGTGAAATAAACACTTATCTTGAAAATTTTGGACGATATAGGAGAAAGAACTTAAGTATCAACGAAATATTCCATAATTATGAGCATAAGTGTATCATGTTTTCCTGATAATGTTCTTGGTATTTTAAATAGAAACGTTCAATTGGAAGGTCACTTGACCTTATGAGGTCAGTTAAAGATACACTTTAACTATGACCACAATCTAAAATGTAAGCTACATAGTACTCCTTGCTATGTCTTTAATAAGGTTTAAAATGAAGCCCTGGGGAAAAATTGTCCTTCGAAATGATTATTTAGTGCTTTAAACGATTGAAAATCCATGAGTGCTCGGTTTGACCGGGTTCACCTGTCCATAACCACCCTCAGGCTTCAGTGTTATAAATCTAGACTACTTTGTACCCCACCAGAGTAATAATTCACACGTGATGTTTATCTATGTATACCTTGCCAGAGACAACTTGCCAAACTTTTGTATTCTACGATGTTTTATTTGTCTATCTATGCACTATTTTGTAGCTCAGATATCAAAGTTTGACTTTTTTAATTGAAGCTCCACAATGTAAACTTGCTGAAACAGTCTACCAAATGACACATCAAAATGAAAGATGCGGGCTAGGAAAATGTTCCAGTGCGCATGCGTAGATCTATGTGCTGATCCCTCCCCCAAGCCGCCCAGAAAGACCTTATTTTCGATCTTGGAATTCTATTGACTGGGTTGGGAGACGTATCGGTAACTCTAATTAAACAGAAGTTTTGGGATGTGGAACTGTCAGCGCAAATTAGATCAATAATAACCACATACAATGTCATGTGAATTTTAACACATCTTTTATCCTCATCACATTTGTTTCACATCCAACTACACATTTGCTTAACTTTATAAACGAGAGATATAATTGTGTAATTGGAATTTTACTGTGTGTTCAGTAGTGAAAGCGATCCATCTTGTTTGAAAATCGGTGAAGCAGCGTGATGATGATCTAACTTGGAGATTGAGAACAGTACGCGCACTGGTTTTCTGTTTAAACGCGAGTTTAAATGCGATCAAGGTCGCGCGTCTGCAGAACGATACGGCGATGTCATACCGAAACAAATTGATTTCATTTGCGAGATTACATGATGATGTGCGATCCGTAACCACTCACAGAGTGAGAAAAAAAAAAACGAAGCTGCAAACCTCAAATGTACTCGAACGATCTCGACAACAATTTCGGACAAGGTCAAAAATCGATGTAAACTCACGCCTAGTTTACCTTTTATAGCCTTGGAGTTCAGTTACGCGCAGACAGCACCTATTACATAGTGCATTGTTAAACGTCATATTAATAAGGTCATGGTTTTGATAGATTTACGGACGCGGAGTCCGCGTACATATTTTACGCGACGTGTTTCATTCCTTGGAAAGTAAGTTCGTTTCGTCACCCCATCTTTTTTTCTGTAGAGTTGATAAAAGTGGATTGAACGAGTCCCAAATGACTAGTAATATGGCAATTAGTTAACTACAATTTTGATTAAAAAGAAAAAAAAACTACCCCCCCCCCAAAAAAAAAGAAAAGAAAAAGAAAACACAGACAAATATTGATACCAGAAATAATCCTAGTATGTTTTAGGTTTAAAGGGCAGTGACAGGATAGAAAAAAGTGAAAAATCCCTGAAGAAGGAAATGAGTAGAAACATATTGAAGTAAAATAGAAATCGATACCATAGAAAGCTACACAACGAATTTTCTGATAGTTATTGTATAACAATGAAGTAGGGCCTAATGTTTAACTGTGATTTTTTTACAGCAGAAACCGTAGACTGTTTATCTGATTCTGGTATAAATTTGTCCTAACTTGAGGATAACATCCAATCTTGTCATTTTCCCTTTAACCTTTTTAGACCATAGACCACTTAGCTCAAAACATGCAAAACGGACAAGGAAATTTGGCTTGTAAATAAATACATATCCGTCTCATTCTCATACCTACAAACAAGCTCAAATATTACTCACTCCGAATACAAAGTTTCTCTTGGAAATGTCGACGCTTCAAATATTTGACCCTTTGTCAATTGACCAATAGCCACTCAGACCCCTTCTGGGGGATGATGGGTGTATGACAGCCTCCAGGATTTCGTTACAGTGAACAGGGCAGCCGCAAATATTTCATACCATGCCTTTTTTTTGCTAGGACCATTAACATTGTGGGGCCTTTGTCTGTAAAAGACATAGTTTGTAGACCTGCTTTGGGGTCCGACAAACTTGTTTGTTTGTGAGTGATTTTGGAAACATATTAATTAACCTCGGGGGTAATTGACCTGGGTAGTTATTGTTAGGAGGGGTTAATTGTCCTTGAGAGGTAATATTCCAGGTGGTAATTATCTGGGGGTAATTTTCCTGGGTAGTTGTTAGAAGGGGGTCATTGTCCTTGAGGGGTAATATTCCGGGTGGTAATTGTCAGGGGTAATTGTCCTGGGTAGTTATTGTTAGGAGGGGTCATTGTCCTTGAGGGGGTGATATTCCGGGTGGTAATTATCTGGGGGTAATTGTCCTGGGTAGTTATTGTTAGGAGGGGGTCGTTGTACTTGAGGGGGTAATATTCCGGGTGGTAATTATCTGGGGGTAATTGTCCTGGGTAGTTATTGTTAGGAGGGGTCATTGTCCTTGAGGGGGTAATATTCCGGGTGGTAATTATCTGGGAGTAATTGTCCTGGGTAGTTATTGTTAGGAGGGGGTCATTGTACTTGAGGGGTAATATTCCGGGTGGTAATTATCTGGGGGTAATTGTCCTGGGTAGTTATTGTTAGGAGGGGGTCATTGTCCTTGAGGGGTAATATTCCGGGTGGTAATTATCTGGGGGTAATTGTCCTGGGTAGTTATTGTTAGGAGGGGGTCATTGTCCTTGAGGGGTAATATTCCGGGTGGTAATTATCTATCCAAGGGGTAGTTGTCCGGAATTACCACATTCCCGGTAAATTTATACAATTTTACCCCAAAAGTAAATGACCATCAAAAATTCGACCGGGAATTTTCTCAGTGAACACACTTCTTTGGGAGCTAACGATTCTGGTTGTTTTTTTTAATTTCTTTGTTTGCTCGTCACACTGATTTGAATAACCTGCTCTGAGACTTTACGACCCCCTTTTCTGTTTCTGTTTGTCGTATCGTTTTGGACCATGGAATATAGGTTTCCGTCGGCGTTGATGACATTTTCTCTGTTTGTTTGTTTGTATTTATTTCCGGAAACCAAAGAACAAAAACTAAATAATACATATATATAATACAGATAACAAATTACATAATTACACATATGACATATCAAAATAGAAAATTATACATAATCCGGAGGATAACCCGAACTCAGCAGAATTAAAATAATACTGCTGTTCTTCCTAGGGGTCCTGGCATGTACAGTGTAACAATCGATTTTAATTATAAGTGCACTAGATACGATAAAAACTACAATTACGATTACAACAGGTGAACCCCCATCCCATAAAATAATCCCCAAGGAGTTTGTTTCTTTAACTTTTTATCAGAAATGTGAATATATTCACATAGATGAGTTCATTCAAAATAATCATTTAATAATTTTTTAAAGGATCTTACAGTTGCGGCATTACGGATTTCATTTGGGTAAAGTATTATAAATCGATATCCCCATATAGAAAAATGTTCTTTTACAATTATTGGTTTTAAGTTTTGGTAGATGAAGATTTTGATTCGAACGTAGAGCATAGTGGGACCTCCTTATTGTTATGTTTTCAGTCATATATTCAGGGGTAAGATTATGCAACACTTTATAAATCATTGTGCACAAATGTTTTTTATAACGGTCACCCCAAAAATCCCAGTTCAATAAATGAAGAATATAATGATTTGATACATACGAAAAAGGGTTTATTTTCATGATAATTCTGCCCGCCCTGTTTTGGAGTTTTTGTAAGAGTCGCTTCGATTTGCAACAATAGAACAACCTCTTGAAATATCCTGGATACGCCTATGATTGGAGCTACCAGTTGTTCTCGTTGAGTACTAACCGACCTCGATTAAGATAATGAATACTTGCCTCTAAACTCGAAAGTAGTATTCATGCCTCTCTGGTTCAACAATTCTACTTTGGATTAGTTATTAAAAAAAAAGGAGAAGTATTGTTCATAGAGAAAGACATATGAAATGAGAGCTAGTAGGCAAGAGGAGAAGGGAGTAAAAGGGAGGGGAGAGTCAAAAGTGGAACAGCATGAGGAAGGAGGCAGGGAACATGTTTGGCCTTTTTGTTATTCAGGACAAAATCTCTTTCGTTGCAGGTCAACAAGTCCCAGCCTATGACCCTGGGATAGTCCTAGGCTATCAAGACCAGGGCCTGTAATGTACATGACACAAGTACTTGTGTAGACGCCTTGCATTTTAACGGTGATGTCATAGATATCGAGGGTTACATGTAATCTGACAAAAACATCGTTGTGATGCCTCGTGACAAGCATGCGTATATTTGAAACAAATTGAAAAAAAAATGATCGAATGACCTTGACCTCTCAATTTAATTCCCTTTTCACCAAAAACAGTGTACTGCGGCAAGATAGGCAGACTATTAGTCACAAAATGATTTTTCCAACATTCTTTTATTTGCTGTGGATACATGATTAATGATCAATTCTAAATACAGGTTAAGCGTAAATTCCGTAACGGGGAGGGGGAGAACCACCCCAAGGGCGTAAGCTGGAGATGCACATTTTGGGGAGGTGAAACTAAAGTGGCATGGGAGGTGCATGTCACGACGTGGGGAGGTGGAACTAAAGTGGCATGGAGAGGTGCACATCTTAGGAAGGGGGAACTAAAGGGGCATGGGGAGGTGGAACTAAAGTGGCATTGGGGAGGTGCACATATTGGGGAGGTGGAACTAAAGTGGCATGGGGAGGTGCACATCTTGGGGAGGTGGAACTAAAGTGGCATGGAGGAGGTGCACATCTTCAGGTGGAACTACAGTGAGGGGAGGTGCACATCTTGGTTGCAATGCTTGGAGGTGGACTAACAGTGGCCGATTGGGAGAGTGACATCTTTGGGGAGCGTGTCACGGAGGTGCACATCTTGGGAGGTGGAACTAAAGTGGCATAGGGGAGGTGCACATCTTCAGGTGGAACTACAGTGAGGGGAGGTGCACATCTTGGAAGGTGGAACTAAAGTGGCATGGGGAGGTGCACATCTTGGGGAGGTGGAACTGAAGTGGCATGAGGAGGTGCACATCTTGGGAGGTGGAACTAAAGTGGCATAGGGAAGGTGCACATCTTTTAGAGGTGAAATTAAAATGGCATAGGGGAGGTGCACGTCTTGGGGAGGTGGAACTAAAGTTTAGAAAATCAGCTGTTGAAAGCAGAAAAGGCGGTGAAAATTTATTTTTGCTTGCCAGGGGCAGAACTGCTCTGCCTCAAAAGGGGGGGGGGGGGGTGCACGTGAGCCAGTGCACCCACCCCCATTACGCCCTTGTGCCTGACAGACCAAAGTTCCGATAGACCGAAGTTGCCAGCCTAAGTTTGTGCCCCCAAAAATCTACCTAGGGTTGATTTATTTCTGCAAATTGAATTAAAGTGAAGCGAAATCAGCTTAATTCGTACTGTTTGTCGATCAGATACACCCTCCAGTGGTACCATGCAAATTTTGTGGTCCATCAGAACTTTGGTCTATTCAGGGTACAGGGATTCCCAACATGAGGAGAATTGCAAATGTCTTTCTTTTCTCTAGATAACCAACTGAAAATCGAAATCAATGGATTTGCTGATACACTTTCTAAGATCAAGAGGTATTGTGTTCACTGAGGAGTCTTATTTGGTGAAATAAACTCAAAAAAGTTTCGCAACTAAATTTTGAGCGTCGATATCTCTCGACCATCGAACCTTGAACTGGTGATGATAACAATGCATTTTGCAACTTTTCACCTTTGACCTGGCCCATTATCAAAATGTCTTACACATTCCACGAATCCATAATCATAGCAAATGAGGTATCGTTGTAAAAGTAAAAATAGACAGGCTTTTCGACAACATCAAAATCAAGTATTATCTTATATTAATAAGAGAGATATCGACGCTCAAATTTGAGTTTCGGAACTTTCTTGAGGAGTTTATACACAAGCATTCATTACTTGAATTCGTATTAATCAATGTATATGCAACATAATTTCTTCTAGCATCGAACGAAGTGGAGCAGGTCATTGATCTGATCTCGGCTCGAAGTCGCACGAATCAACGGATACAGCAAGAGATGGGTTAAATGAAAGTTCCATACCTTGAAACAAAAGAATATAATTTACTCCAGACCTGACCTACTTCCATTGGCTAACAAATACGAGATCTGACAGGGTAGAGACTTCTGAGGTTTATCCAGAAGTCAAGGACGAAAATGGTGGTAGGTATTTGTCACTGTGCATCCCATTGCTTAATAGCCCTTATTAGTTCATTTAGGTGACACGATTTTTCGACCATGTTGGGTTGTATCGGTCGCTTGGTCGGTCAGACGAAGATGACAACACAAGCTGCTAGCGTTGGGACCCCGCCGTTTCATTCCTTGTAGTGTTTAGCTTTACACCAAAATTTGTTTTAAGGATGTTACTTTGTCGCGCTTGCGGTCACTTCCAATCTGAGATCCAAACCCCCAGGACGACATCTTTACGACTTCCGCAGGCCCAAGTGCGTAAACGAATTACCAGTGTGACGCGAGAGAGTTTAACCACGTCTACAACCAAAAGTTCAAGGGCAAGAATTGAGGCGATGTAAAGATGGAGACAAATATACCAACCCTCCTTTTAGAAAATGACCTTGGTTCGCTGAAATTGACTCCCAGTCACAACTGGTTAGTCGTTCATACATTGTCATAGCTGCCGCTGAATTCTGGTGTCGTAAGATTCGTTAAGATCTGCATGTGATGAATTCGGTTGTTTGGTCGCCATTTCCTCCTCCTTGTCGCAGGAAGCTTGCAAGGTTTGTATTCTCTAAAAACAATGGACTGAAATTTCATTCTTTAAAAGACTAAAATTCATGAGTATGAATCAGATAATAAATCTTTCTCCTCTCGCGGAGTTATCTTCTTCATTGAGTGACTTACAGGGTTCACTCTAGAATTGAAACGAACTGATCCCTAAAGTCACTTCACCCAGATTAACATTTACTTTAGAAGGCTGAAATTTACTCGAATATACCCGAAATCCACAATTTCGTTTTGAATTCATTACCCACAGAGTAATCTACTTACTCCTGCCTAATTATCCTACCAGCCTTCAAACCGTCTTAACAAGGGAACGAATTAAGTTTGGTTGTTTTTCGACACATCTACATTACCTTTATTAGAGACAAAACAAAGATACAAAATTGGCTCTTTGGACTTGGACTGGGCTCCTTGGACTTGTACTTGGCTTTTCGAACTTGGTCTTGGCTCTTTGGACTTGGTTCTGGCTCTTTGGACTTGGTCTTGGCTATTTGGACTTGGTCTTGGTTCTTTGGACTTGCACTTGGCTCTTCGGACTTGGTCTTGGCTCTTTGGACTTAGTCTTGGCCCTTTAAACTTGGTCTTGGCTCTTTGGACTTGCGTTTGGCTCTTTGGACTTGGTCTTGGCTCTTTGGATTGAAGTGGGTTTTCGGACTTAGACTTTGTTTTTTGGACTTGGATTTTGCCAATATAGATGGAAAGGAAAATATCATTTCCATGCCTTATTCATAAACATAGGCCATAGCAAGAACAGTATATGGATACTTCTTTGGGTGCTTCCGGGGGGGGGGGAGGGGGGTGGATAATGAATTCAAATATTGGTCCAATATATTGGACTATCACTTTGAGAAAGTGATAGTCCGATACAATGATCATTGTCCCAACATCAACAACAGAACTCGGTAGAGCTCCATATGTTTTGATATGATAAATATGGGTATTAATAATGGTTTAACTATTCGCGCGCTGAATTAAATCTGATTGGATAATAATGACGATTGCTTTTTTGCTATCTTCTTTAAAGCTTGTTTTCCTTATTGCACCATTGATACTGGTAATTATTCTATAGATGTTGATTAAACATTGTGGCCATTTGTTAGCATTTCTAGTACAAAGGTAACAAAGAAAAATAATTGAAACGATTGTTGAATTTTATTGTACGAATGTGCACAATTGCAACATTCGCGTGCAAAGGGTTAATAAGTGATTTGGCTAAATGAAGGGTAAAATATGCATGTGATCCGGTGTGCAATGTAACGAAATATTGCGTGTAGGACTGGACGAAAGCAATGCCAGAAACTCAAGGTTTTGTCCATGTGTAGAAATAATGCATTTAATGGAGTCTTAGAGCAAAGATGTAAATAGGAAAACGCGTTTAATGTTCGGTCGAAAGCATAGTTATCCCAACTCTGTAAAAAAAGAATCCGCCATCAAATGTTGGGTTTCGTGCATGATCACCTTTAGATACTTGGTTCCCCCTCTAACCGATAAGTAAACATGACTCTTGATATTTGTGTGGATGTATCTGCAAAATGTATGCAACATCTATATTTGTGTAGCTACGGAAAACTTTATTCCACGTAAGTGGAATGGCACCCGTTTATGAAGTCAATCCTTTCCCCGTGTATGCCTCCGAGCATGTGAATATGTTTCACAATTTATATCTAAGGTCGCACGTCGAGCAGAGCACGACACACGTAGCCAAAAATAAGAAGAAAAGAAAAAGAAGGCGCATGGCTGTCGGAGGAGTGAGAGTGTGGCAATTTCCGATCATTTTTAATCATCCTCAAGCCGAGGAACTTAATTGGAGTCGATTTGAAGGCAAGGCGGTGGATGAGTTTTTCAGATCCTTCGGTGCGTTTCCTTCTTTCTACCGACTACCTAGATTTTCAGCTCAAAATTGAGTAACAAATGCGAGCAGACATTCCCGTAACTTGTTATTACACCCTCACCCGGCTCCAGCGGCGCGAAAAAAAAATGAATCTAAAAAACATTTATAGCGTTTGTGGTTGCATGATCGTGACTTTAAGCTATAGCGTGTTTATGTCCATGTGTCTGTGTGTCTGTTTTCCTGCACCCCTTTCTCGCATGCACATCAGAAATTCGTGTAAATGTTTGCTTCAGAAAGTATCAGGCTTTATTGTCCGCGTGAGGTCTTTGTAGTTTTAATTCATTGTCAGGGATAAAGCGCTTTTGTTTAGTAGTATTTTTCTTTGTCACTTTAATTGCCATTGCATGCGTTGCCCCTCCAAAAAGTGATGCGTGGCTTCTTGTTGATTTTGGCATTTTCATTTCGTATTGTGTGTGAATATACGGCGTTAAAGGATGTCTTCAAAAGTACATTCTACTTCCAATTAAAATAAATGTGAGTGAGATGTTAAAATCTGAGTGAGATCTTAAAATCTAATGAAGCAAACCCCATCGAAGAAAGGCTGCTAGTTCTTGGTCTCGTAAAACTACAGCATTCTTGATTTTTGTATTCGGGTATCAATGAGAGACCG
>JZLH01S0605378.1:31229-41446 GCA_001188425.1 Eucidaris tribuloides | reverse complement strand
AACTAGGCAATTTCCCGTCATCTCCTCTAGATCCAGAAATAGTTCAGCCAAGTCACATTGTGTGTACGCATAGGTGAAGAATAAAAGTTACTCAAGACACTGCCCATAGGGCCCCCTTTGCTCCTTAACAGGGATGACAAGATGGGAAGCCCGAAGGACAAGAGGATAACTTACTCTTCCATCTTATCCATGATGCATCATTGGATTTAGACCAACTTTGTCAGGGATCTTCTTCTGGAAAAGCTTATTCAAAATGGGGGCCAAGGGGTATAAAGCCCCAAAGAGCAAAACTTGGTGAGTTTAAAATTTCGTCTTTCCTAGATTACAGCTGCTGTAGATATAGTGACAGCTCGTTTTCCTGGAGAGAGAATTGTTTTCCTTCGTTTTCTTCCCTTTCTTTGTTTCCTGATTTCTTGTTTACGGCGAGAGCAATGCCTCTGAGTCTACTGCTGGTTAGACGGCGTCAGTTGACAGTGAGAGGGGTGTTAACTTTGAACCACCTGAGAAGGAAAAGGGCGCTAATGCCTTAGAATTTGTACAGTGATAACGACCTTCTCACCGGTTATATAACGACATCTCATACTGATATTGTTTCGGGGGAACCGATACCAGAACAATCTATTTTGGGAATTCAATGTAATATTTCTTGAATGACGTAAATTACGGAGAAGTAGCCTATATGCAATTTTATATGACAGTAATCTGCCTTGTATTCTCAAATGTCTTAGCAAATAGTACAACAGACGGTTGTGTTAATCAAACTGATATAAACAATGCGAGATAAGTTGATGTAATGTAGCTTTAAATTCAAACCTGGAACAATAACACCTATTTGCCAAAACACGTGAATGTGGGTCAACTCGACAAAGGAAATTAATCACCTCACAAACGTTGGTTTCGATTAACATGAGAACAGTGATACAGGTGGCTAATTACTGTTTGCGCATGTGCACAACCGATGTCATTTTGCAGGAAGGTTGTGTTCGGTTGTTTTTGAAAGAATGAATAGCTTAATGTCAAAGGTGTGCGATAAATCATGCAAGGCACGCATGCACGGGATACATGTGCAGGTGAAGTTTTTCTTCTCACAAGAATATTCCAAAAGCAATTAATGCAAGGGATTAGGAGAAACGAAAAAAATGCCTCTTGAACCAAACTGGTTGAAAGATATATCAATGGATACACCAGCTGGAGGGCATTTCCTGGCTGGGAGGATTTATCTTGAATTTGTTTACTTTAACCGAATCAAGCATGAACAAGTTTCACTTGAGCCCCGATAAAAATACATTCCATAGAACCCTAACAGATTTGTCTGTCACGGGGTATTCAGATGAAAGTTAAGTTATTTTAGAACAAGTCAACTTTAACCAAATTTTACAGTGGAATCCTTGCACAGTTAACTTGATTCTAGAATAGTTCCACCCCAAGTTGAGGACTACCCCCAATCATGTCATTTACCTTTAAGAATGGTTGTTCTCGCAGATGCCTCACGAGAAGAGCTCCCAGAGCTATCCACTCTTCAAGTATTGTGTGGGGGTCATTTGTGATATCTGCTACGAGTAACTACGAATTGACATAATGGCATGACAACCATGGGCGCAAATCCACGAAGGAATGCTATTCATGTGGGGGGGGGGACGACAACAATAGGTGTCCCCCCACATGAAAAGCATTCTTGCGTGGATTTGCGCCCATGATGACAACATTCTCCGCGCACATGAAAGTTAATGGAAACCCCATGTCAAATGATACCCTTTCGACGATTTGTCTGTAGTAATTTATTAAACGTTAAAGGGTAGTTTCCTTTTTTCCTATACCCTCGACATTTGGGTATAGGCTCCGGGTCTCTACCCCTCATACCTCAACCCAATGGACGGAACGACCTCCAATTTTGAACAATTTTGCATCTTCTTTCCCTAAAGAATTATTCCCTTTGATTTGGAATGAAATCTATTCATAAATTGTGAATTTTTTTGAAAATATAATATTCCCGTTATGATGGTCACCCCCGAAGCGCACGGGAATGTTAGGTCAACACTTACGTCAATCGTTCTGTCATAAATCTTATGTCAAAACTGTTACAATTCAAAACTCTCGTGCACAAAACCGTTAATCCGTCAGTTTTTCGCAAGGTGATAAATGTTACGGTATATTCAATTGCATTAGTAGTACTGCCAGGTGCCAAAGTCGGAGGTCACTTACAGCTCAGTGACATGATTGGGAGAAATAAACAATGCCTTTAGAACCAAACTGGTTGAAAGATAAACCAAATGTACACCAGCTAGAGTGGATTTCCTGGCTGGAAGGATAAAGCATGAACAGGCCTGCAGTTTAATTTTATCGGGGCACGATAGATTTAATCCCCACAGAAAGCTATACTACATATTTGTCTGTTGCAAGGCATACTGATGGACATTATTTCAAAATGAGTCAACTTTTGACTAAAAAATTTTCACAGTAGAATCCCTGCATGGTTTACTTGATTCTAGAATAGTTTTTACCCCAAGTTGAGGACTACCTCCAGTCATGTCATTTACCTTTAAGGAGACAATGAAAAATAGATGGCGAATTCGGCAACCCCAGAAGTTCGGTAACTTGCCTGCGTATGTCTTTTAAATGGACCAGGCCTGGAACCGTGGTTCTTAGATTTTTCTGAGGTACGCGACCAATCACTATTTTACTCTAAAGATTACATGTGAGTGTTTTAAAGAGTCAATAATCTGAAAGATTTTATTCTTATAGTTACATCTTTTTTATACGAATGCCTTTCGGAATGGGAACCAAGCAGGCCCAATACCCTGAATGACCACCGCCCTCCTCGCCCACTTTGATGTAGCCTGTATGCATGTGGAGTTGCTGCCAGTGGTGTTTGTACATCCATACATTTTGTGTCTTTCTGTTGCTCCCGTGTCATCCATAACTTTCTTCACATCATATTTTTTTTTGCCCATCTCAAACTTCGTGTTATTTCAGGTTAAAAATGGAGAAAATAACAACCTACCATTGCAGTTATAAATAATAATAATAATAATAAACTGTTTTTATATAGCGCATATCACAATATACATATTATCCCTATGCGCTCTGGGAAAGAAAGGACAGAAAAAGGAGAAAGGGATGAGGCCTGAGCTTGAGGGGGATATAGGAGGACGAAATTAACCCTTGCAGCTATTCGGTGAAGTTTCGAATGAAATGGAAGAAATTCTTTTCACTCGCGTTCATAATTTCTCATTGAATAAATGCATTTGTTTATGAAATTATGCAAGCATCAGCGGAAAACTGTTAATGTTGAAGTGATGTTTGCATCGTAATAATGACCGGGCAATAGTACCAGACGGCTCAAGGACACACGACAACAATTCACCAGGACACCATATCTAAAGCGCGACCATACAACCAGTCCCCTTTGGTATGGAAACACACTGCGAAACGTGCAAATCAGTGCGGCGAACACTGAGCTGGGTAAACTCCAACTTCAGCAGGAATAGAAGAAGCCAGCGTCGCGGTACCAAGCAACGAGGAACCGGGGTCAATTTATGACGACACAATTGACCCCCTACTCAATAGCCATACACACACGTACACCATTTCTCTTTCATGCTCGTAAACCACATCGCAGCGTGTGGCCGACCGTGCTCACTCAAGCTTCAAGCTACAAAAGGCGCGGGATGTGCGGATCGCGCGGGAACCCTATGTGTACGAAAAAAACGTGTTGGGTATTTGGATTTTTGTTGTCCATTGCGTAAAGTACGGTCGCATGGTGCACATCGTCTTTGACTCAGTGTGTGATATCATACCGGCGAATTTGTATCTCGTTTCTTGGATGATTTTGAACGTCTCACTTAAAATCTGAACGCGAATAGTACATCGTAGTATTGTCTGACGTCAGTTGTACCAAATAAGGAATACTGCCATATCCATAAGGTTATTAGGCGAGTCTCGCAGTCGAGAGCCAGGTTAATCAGCGGTCCTACACACGATGCCTTCGAAAGACAAGATAGACGTACTGAACACCTCACGGGAACCATGCATTGGGTACATTGGTGAGAAGAAGAAGCAGCTGTATGATAACGGCAACATGGAAATCAAACCGATGAAAGGTGGAGATGGTGAACGAGTTCGTCTGAGGCAAGAGATTGGACTTGTCAATGGAGTCACCATCATTGTCGGGTGCATCGTCGGGTCGGGGATCTTCCTGTCGCCGAAAAGCGTGTTGGAACACTCGGGGTCCGTGGGCATGTCACTTATCGTCTGGTCCCTCTCCGGTGTGTTTTCTCTCATTGGCGCCTTATGTTTCGCTGAACTGGGAACGACGATTGTGAAATCCGGCGGCGAATACGCTTACATTTTGAGGGCGTTCGGACCTTTACCTGCCTTTATTTTATTATGGGTCACCCTTCTTATAATCAACCCCACGGGACAGAGTATCATCGCACTCACCTTCGCGAATTATGTGATTCAACCATTTTATTCGGACTCGGATTGCGGCCCGCCAGATATATTCGTTCGGCTACTGGCTGTCATGTGCATAAGTAAGTTGATTATTAACCCCGCTAACGAGTAATACCTCACGTACACCTCTATCCTTGTTCCGTCAGTAATATTTACATGTAGCATGTACATGTGTAGGCCTAAATACAATATGTGGTAATAGCCTCTCACACTTATCAGACCTTAGAAGTACAAAAGCAGACATTACAGTGATACAATGATATGTGTATTCATTCAAGTGGTATTATTGGGACGAAAATCTGCCAAAATATGTATATCACCATAATCTGCCAAAACATGTATATCACCATAAATATGATAACCATACTTCATAATCGTGTAATATACATGTATTATTACCGTTGTCATAATTATCACGACTTGGGAAGTTATGAAGTCTTGAAGTATACGTGGGAACATGTGACTGTATACTGCACATAATGTGAGATTGAAACCTTTGCGTACGAATGTATTGGAAGACCCTTTTTGACACATATACCTCGTGGAAATGTTAAGTATTCTAATTCTAAAGGAGATTGAAAAGAGATTTAAGTTGAAAAGGGTGAAAGAATTCTGCCAAGGTCAACCAACCAAAGCGATATCTATCATGCATGGCACGGCAGTGGTGAATCTACACACAGCTTTGCATGACCAATTGTCATAATATAACAATAGTGGGAGGTCAGAATGCAACACATCTCTTGACCATAATAGACAAGTTGCATGTGTAACTTTGCATAACTAAGAACCAAATAACGAGAAAAAAAGGAGGAGGCCGAGAGAGGGAGAGGAGTTGGAAGAGGGGAGAGGAGGAAGAAAACAAAAAAACAGTCCGGATGATGTGATATGGGAATGTGGAGCCATTTCTGTCAGTAGTGCGAACTTAAGAAATGAAACGTTTATCTTTATAACCAAGGTTGGAATATTGTGGGAATGTCATAATGTACCGTTTATAAATTACATGTATCGTGAGTAGACCTGCACAAATATGCCTGTGTGATATTATCAAATGATTTGATTGGTCATTTTGGTACTCTTTGGATTCAAACAAGAAATAATGTACTTAAGCAGTGAGAGAATTATTTCCATGTAGCAAAACACTGCTGCTGAGCATCTTGTTTATAATACAAAATGGTTCAGGTTTGATACACACTTGTGAAAAAAACTAAGTGGTGAGTGGTGAGTGGTTACATAAATCAAAATATCGACGTGACGGTGAAATGAAACATATATAGGCCTAATTCTTTGGATATGCCTGTAGATTGTAGAAGAAAAGTGTTCTCCAAAGTGTTGCCATGTTTCAGATCCTATAAACAGCTAAACTGCACGATTGCAATGTGAGTTTGTTGTTAGTGTGCAGAGAGAAGACACATTGTGTGTAGTTGTATACATTTTAGGGTAAAATTAAATTTCCATTTTGAAATAACGAAGTGAACGTCAACAACCGAACTGAAGCATTTTGCAAAGATGAAAAAAAATGTACACAGAATAATGCCCGTCTCCATGTGCGGGCGTATTGATTACGGAAGAGTTCTACATAAAGGGAAATCCGAGATTATAGGTAAAGGTGGCTTTTCTGGGAATCCAATACTGGCAGTTTAGTCATGAAAATTATACTCTACAAAACAAGCAATCGTAGATGTGGAAGGATTACACAGAATAGACGATGGCCAGGGGTGGGGGTAGGTGCTGCGTTTTACACCGTCCTGGTTGCAGTGGGCGGGGTTGGGTTGTGGTGGGTGGGGTGGGACTGTGGAGTAGATTAGGAAAGCATGAGGTTATGGTGTTTATGAGAATCGTGATATCATGGACATGGTGATATTGACGATGCATTCGTGTTTTAAGCGATTCTTTATATCTTCCATTTTAAAACGAAAATGTACAATCACTTCACAGCGGTTTCGTTGTGTGTATGTGTGTGTGTGTGTGTGTGTGTGTGTGTGTGTGTGTGTGTGTGTGTGTGTGTGTGTATGTGTATGTGTATGTGTATGTGTATGTGTGTATGTGTGTGTATGTGTGTGTGTTTGTGTGTATGTGTGTGTGTATGTGTGTGTGTATGTGTGTGTGTATGTGTGTATGTGTGTGTGTAATGTGTATGTGTTTGTGTGCACGTGTGTGTGTATGTTGTATGTATATGTGAACTTAGGCCTACGTTAAAAGTGTATGGAAATAATGATGACAAATCGCCACTTGTGAGCTTCCTGTTTCGAACAGGCATTACCATAAACCAGGATCAACTCCTGTAATTATTATGCTTCCGTCATTCTGTGGTTTTCCCTTTTTTGTTTGCATTTTTGGCTTTTAAAATATGTGCTGTATGTAACCTTGAGACACAAACATTAAGTTATTGCGGCCTCGCATGAATCCTCAATAATAAAAAAATTATGATAATTGGTTGATTCTGTTTTCGTCCAAATAACATGCGAAATAAATTGAAAGAGAAAAACATTACTGTGCGCATGATTTTGTAGAGACCCTAATCTGTTTAAATCTTGGGGACCATTTTGAGTAAAAAAAAAATGCATAGGTTTGTCAAACATATTTTTAAAAGCGATGTAATTACCTAAAGTTCAAAATATTGAATGACAGGCTTGATAAGTTGATTTTTGCATTATGTATTTATTCTATTTTTAAACGACTGCTGCCGAGTAACGAGGTCAATGGGAGATTGACTTTGTCACAGTAAATCATATCCGAAACTTTTAACTATCTCACTTCATGCATATTGCGATACAGTGACAGTGTTGTCGCAGTATTAGGCTACGTGTTACATGCATTGAGGTAATGGTATACCTTAAATAATGTATACAGAGTTCACGTGATCCAAACATAGGGCACATTATTTATAGTTGGGCCTTGATATTGTGTTTCGGGTTTGGCAGATGAATTATAGTACATCCAAACCAGTAAAATTCGTTTCCTTCTTGGCATATTAAAATCATCGTTTAAATGGTTCCATCAAACCGTATCTTTAAATTTCTAAGATATATTTCTCGCATGATTACGGTAATTTTGGTCCAGTAAAATTTAACACAATAATTTGCTATACATTTGGAAATACCGTCACGGCGTGGGCGCGATGAGGAATGTTTGTAAACATGATTGTAAACATGCGCGTAAAAACACAACAACACGTGAAGACGTTGAAGAGTTGTTTCAGTAACCCACGGGCACGCGTCGCGCGTGTATCCATCCCTCCTACCGAGAGCCAGAGTCTGTAACGTTGTTCACTCTGAGAGTAAACTCAACTCCCTGCTGAAAATAAACCATGCAGCTTCAGTATCAGACCGATAGGGAGAGAGGAACGTGAGGAATGAGACATCCATCCATATTAAGACCGCCATAACAAGAGTGATGCTGCTCCGTGCTTCATTCTGATTTCCCGCTCTAATCAAAGCTCCACGTACGTCTGCAGTATACGCTGATGATTATCATGATTATATGCCACGAAGTGTCGTAATCGTCTACCGAATGTTAATATACATTTTTTTTAACAGTGGATACATTCATGTCATTCGCTACAATTGCCTACAAATATTAATATTTTTAAATTACATCACAGGAAATTAAAGGTAAATGACATGATTGGAGGTAGTCCTCAACTTGGGCTGAAACTACTCTAGAATCAAGTAAACTTTGCAAGGATTCTCCTGTGAAAATCTTGGAGTCAAACGTTGACTCATTCTAAAATAAACAATGTCAATATCACTCGTAGCAGGGGAACCTGCTGTGTGGCTCTCTATGGGGCTTATTTTTATCGTACCCAGATAAAATTAAAATACTCCTATGTTTATGCTTGATTCTCCGTAAGTTAACAAATTACAGACAAATCCTCCCAGGTGGGAGATCCACTCCTGCTAGTGTATAGTTTGGTATATATTTCAACTCATTTGGTTCTTGAGGCATTTTCAAGTGTTCCCAATCATGTCACTAACCTTTAAGGTGTATGGACTTCTATATTAATATTATATATCTGCATGCGCTTGCACAGAAAAAAGGCATGCAAGGCCACGGTGTTTGTGTACATAGCTGCACACTGCCTAATGACGAGTATTGTTTTAATTAGTGTAATTGGTATGTCAGATTTCGTTGACCAAGGATTGGTGGATGTGTTCAACTAACGTGTGTATAATATACGATGCGCACTTCATCATATTTGGTGTGCTCAGGAGGAGTAAGGGGTGTTGGGGTAGATGAAGATGAAAAATTGGAAGAAGGAAATTAATTGTTTTTCAAGAAGTTCTACAAACTATTAGGCAATTACAGTACTGAGAACTGATCAAGACATATAATTATGTGACTTTTACAGAGATCGGTGCAATTTCAGACAGTGCTATTGTCCACCAAAATAAATTTGCTTTTGACACAATCGTTTTTTCTTTCCATTATGAATACCAAACAATTGCAATTACCCATCTGTGAATATTCTCAAAGGATAAAAGGATAAAACAGTCAATGCATAGTGGTTAATGGTGCGGATAGGTGAATATGAAAATAGATACGGCGTTGAATTTCAACTCCGAGTTATGTTATTAACCGTGAATTAGGGCCTATTGTAACACGAGGAATTAGGGCCTATTGTAACACGAGGAGTATTGTATTTATATTATCTGTAAATATTTACTATTGGTGAAAATGAACCGTGCAATTTTATATCATTAAGGATTTAAGGTGTCGCATAATTCAACGCCACATGGTTTGCTCACTTTGCTGTGTATCTTAAATTATGATTCATATTGATACATGCATGGACTCTATACAAGAAGGGGCTCCTTCGCGCCTAAACTAAACAGCTTTACGATCAACAAAACCGGTCAAGGTCCCTGTTAATTCACCGGCGTTGAATCATACAGATGACGTCAAAAAAGACTGACTGTGATTTTCTTGTGTGCAAAATACAAGCAATCCTGTAAATTTACCCATAAAAGAAATAGATCGATGTGTTAATTAGTAAAATTACATCTCATAAAATGGATTAGATGATTAATATCGATAAAATCTTGAATTCCTGTTGTTGTCAACTATTTCAAGCTGGCGTTGTCTTCTCTAAAACCAAGGAGCTTCAAACACAAGTCATGTAGATTGCACTTTTGTGAGGTGTGAATTGACATTTGACAGTGAAAGACAAGATTTCAAGTGAATATCTGGGTACCCTTCTATATTGGGTGAAATCAAGTGAAACTCTCCAGAGATTCAGTTTTCACCACTTTGACTATCAGAATATACCCCTTATAATAATTACTGTACCTGTGAACTGACTTTTGCACTCTTTATTTCGACAGGTACAGCGATATAGTTACAAGTTATTATAGGTTCAGCTGAGTTAACTTGTCAGTCTGACCAAACGTTACTAATCCAATGTTACAAACATGGTATACGATAACTTTCAATTTTCCACTGCCATGCCGATGTAGCAAACAAAATCCCATTTGCTTAAACTCTATGTCTAGTAAATTCTCTATCCTCAATTCTCATTTCTCAAAATATTATAAGGCTAAGCCGCCTCTAAGTTGGGAAAGTAATTATAAAGATCATAGTATAAATCATTCATGACCATAATAGCAAGCAATAGGTACAGTTCATTGCCGATACTGTGTCAAATCCATGAAACCAGCACGAGCTACTACCTACTGTGCAGGGTTGGCAGTTTCTTCCGCAGGCGGTTTTTTCCGCCGGTTTTTACCGGTTTTTCCGTCCCGGAAAAAACAGGTTTTTTCCGCTTTTTC
>JZLH01S0605378.1:0-12316 GCA_001188425.1 Eucidaris tribuloides | reverse complement strand
TGTTTTTATATTAGAGATTTGCCAAGGCACCAATTTGTAAAGTGTATATTACGCGTACCTTTAATAATTCTTCAGAAAGAAAAACAAATGAGTCGTTATTGATTCCGCTATTAAGTAGAACACGTGAAGTACTATTTTCCAACACGTATCTGTATTCACTTGCCTCAGTCGTCCTCTAAAAAAGGCAACATTCTAATTTCAATCCTTTTTGTTCAAATTTTTGGGGGCGTGCAGGGTAAGAAAGATTAAAAAAGAATCCTCTTTAAAAAGATTTGGAGCGATTTTTTTGTCTGTACAAGAAAAATGACCTTGTAGGCCTGTACACCTGAAAAGGACATTTATTCACGCAATAAAAATAATGCTCTTCAGGCCTACTCAGATCTGTTTCATGGTCCTAGCCTACACGGGTTCGTAACAAACAGTCCTCAAATCAGAGTAGAGAGTAGCAAGTCCTCTTTCGTATTTAGCATCACATGCTGTATAGGTTTGTCCATGGAGGTATTGTCGTAGTCACCTTTTTTGCACACACTGTGTATTTCCGATTCCTAAAACGGTATCATCATCTAGATTGCTTTTCATAAATATTAGAAGAAAAAACTGATGAAAACTGGAATATGAGTCGCATAATAGCGGAACGGCTGGTTGAAAGACTATAAGGTCAAACAAAACCCGCGATTCCGCGCCCATTGCATTCACATTGCGCGAATCTATCATCAGTGCAGTACTTACGTACATCATTGCAGTGTGCATATGCATATCGCATTGTTGTAAATGCATTCACAAATTTGTGTTGTTACTCGCTCGCCGACGTCCACGTGGACATTTGGTATGTGAGAACATTTTGCATATTGACATCAACAAGAGCCGGACTGTGATTTCTCGTTGACAATACCATCGTATTGACTATAAGGATAGTATTCCATCATATTTGTGTTCTACATTTTCCACTAAATCGCTGAAATATGGTGTCGGAAACCGGGAAAGAAGGTGGTTCGGCAGCAGCTGTACCATCCGCCGTGATTCGCGACCCGAAGAGTGACGGCTACACGGCGGCCAACAAGACTGACCGTGATGCAGACAGCAACGACAGCCGTGTCATGCTCAAGCCAGAAATCGGACTTTTCAGCGCCAGCAATGTCATCATCGGCTGCATTGTCGGGTCTGGTATATTCCTGTCTCCCAGGAGTGTTCTGGTCAACAGTGGGTCCGTCGGGATGTCCCTGGTCGTGTGGACTGTCTCCGGTGTTTTCTCCCTGATCGGGGCCCTGTGTTTTGCCGAACTTGGCACCACGATTCCACAGAGTGGAGGAGAATACGCCTACATCATGCAAGCGTTCGGACCCCTCCCGGCCTTCCTCCTCCTCTGGGTCACTCTCATCATCATCAACCCCACTGGTCAGGCCATTGTTGCTCTGACTTTTGCGTATTACGTAATTCAGCCGTTCTACCCCACAGCGGATTGTCCTCCTCCCGATAGCTTCGTGAGAATTCTCTCCGTTCTCTGTCTGGGTAAGACTAATTTTCAAACATTTGTTTCACCTGTCATAGGCATGATAGGGGTCTATCCATTAATCATATTGATAAATCTGTCGGGAAATCGTTTTACTTTTTAAAGACATAACAAAGGGAAAGACAGCATTCAATGAGAACAACGAACTGACGTGATTTATCTATCGATTTATCTCTGTGTATTGTCTAGACTGGACCATAGTCCATACTAGACCCAAATTTCTCAGATCAGTGCACGACTGTTTTCGTTTTTACGTACAGTGAATTAAATTGAATTTACACGTTTTTATTAAGATGTGCGTGTAGTATAATTGAACTTGAATAAGTTGGATTTAATGTGCAATCAATGACTCCAATCCAAATAATCACGGATCCATATTTTGAACTTCAATACCCGCCATGAAGTAATCATGTATTGAGTGATAACCAATCGCAATGTTTCGAGTTGGTTCTCTAAAAGCTACATAGATATGTACATAAGTGATATTTTTTCTCTCTCTCTAGATATTGCATTGGTCAGTGTTTTGTTTTATGTTTACTATTTCAAATTTTCAAACTGACAACGTTTTTCGCCATCGCCAGCTCCAGCCCAGAACGAATCTCGGTCACAATTGGGAGGGGTGACTTGACTGACACTTCTTGCCAACAACAAGCTAAAGCGAATGTAACGACAGACATGCGATTGTATTGAAATGTAGTTATACCATACTTGTTGTCAAAATTCTGTCATAGAACCTGTATTTCATTAATTAGATACAGTAAAATTAATCAAATTGAAATGAAGTTTTCATTTTGAAGTCCGAAAACACAGCGTCCCGATAGTCCACGTCTTTCGGCCTACATGTACTTGCTAGGCTAGGTGGAATTTCATCAAACGGACGCGTCTTTGCTTTTTTTTTCTATTTCTTTCCCTTTTTATGCGTGAATTAGTAATTTTCTAAAAATTTGTCTGGTTCACTGCTCCCGAACGAGCGGGCAGACTGCACCTGACTGCAATGTAAACACCACGGCAAAGTATTCACGTACAAACGCGGGAAATGTACAAATTTCGCGCCATCCTTCTCGAACAGAACCAAACAAAGACGCGCTGATCTTATTGTATTAAATCAGTGTTTCATCATCATCATCATCATCATCAACCAAACTTGAGTTGGCAATTTAAAGAAGTTTTATGAACCTTTGTTGTTATGACGTTTTTGGATATTTTTAAAAAACTTGCTGTAACTTAAAGCGTGAACCATTTTTGCTGTCCATGTTTATGAAACATTACTTTGCATTTCTTAAATAGGAATTATAGACTAAAAGAAATACCCCATGACCGCTCTTTTCATTTTGGAATGAATGGAAAACGAATATCTAATATAATGACTAATAGTATAAAATAATGCACATCACTGAGGGCATATAGTATAAAATTATCTGCACGAGGTAAACTGTGGAACAGTCTGAACACACGGAGGCGATAGCCTAGTTGTGTTTTGGACTGTTTCGCCAGTTACCGATGTTAGATTATTTTTAACTAATTGCCCGAAGAGACAGATGAATGTTGCATTTATTTGTTTTATAAATGGTCTCGTACGTCCTTGTCATTTGATAACAATGGCAAACATGATGAAGCGGGGTTTTTTTTTTTTTTTTTTTTTTTTTTTTTTTTTTTTTTTTTTTTTTTTTTTTTTTTTTTTTTTTTTTTTTTTTTTTTTTTTTTTTTTTTTTTTTTTTTTTTTTTTTTTTTTTTTTTTTTTTTTTTTTTTTTTTTTTTTTTTTTTTTTTATTTTTTTTTTTTTTTTTTTTTTTTTTTTTTTTTTTTTTTTTTTTTTTTTTTTTTTTTTTTTTATTTTTTTTTTTTCTTTTTTTCGTTAGACTCTAGTCTAACGACGTTGTTAGACCACAGACAAGCCTTGACCTGTTAGCCGTTTAAGTTAAACGTTACTCGTTAGGTCTACGGTTACTATACTGGCATTCATGATATTCTAATGAATGAGAACTTTAACGCTCTCAACCATGCATTTGCAACAATCAATTCCGAACCGGAATTACTCTGGGAAGGGGCCGTTGAAGGCAAAATCTTAACGTTTAATTTCGTTATCACACGAGTAGTCGCGACGCCGCAGGCAGCGTTTAACGTAACTGAGTGAGAGAATCACCTTAACCGGTGCGGGTCGGCATTTCTGAACTGAACCTTTGGTCGAAGCAAATCTGTGCTGGAAGGCGATTTATGCTTCTCAGAACCCCAAGTATGCTTAATAATGGTGCGTGAGCATCGGTTCGCTCTAACAATTCCTTGTATTCTTCATGTACAAGCATTTACGAAAAGATTAGCATTTTCGCCAATATCGAGTGATGTTTTACACTCGTCGGAATTTACGGGTGATGATCATGCGCGCAGTACAGTCGACATTCACGCTGCACTACGTACACGCGCATGATCCTGCGCTGCCGCTGTTTTTCGTAATTCGCGTAGTTTCTATAGACCGCGAGTGCGCGCGCGCCGATACATAATGGAAGCCACAGCGGTCAATTAGTTACCGGTCATTATCACCGTATATTATCACTTGGTCATTGGACAATATTTTGCCATTAGGTAAAATAAAGACTGCGTTCACATGATAGGCTCTCAACAATCATTTGATTAGGACGTACATGACCATTTTTATAAATGACGAGATACTGAAGTCGCCATAACACGAGACAGTCAAAATAATGATGTAAAGATCGTTTTTATTCAAGGATAACCCTAACCGTATAAGTCTACATTTTTGGGGTGAGTGAGTGAGTATGCATGAGATCATCACTGTCATCCCTGTCGTGTTTTGCAAAAGGAGAGTCACTCGGATATCGTACATTAATTTTACCGTCTTCATGATTAATCAATTAGATGAACCACCTGTAAAATGATAATAATATTGCTTTTAAAAATGTAATACTAATAGATGTTCACTACATATTCACCTGCAAAATGATAATAGCAATATTATTATCACTTTGCAGGTGGTTCATCTAATTGATTAATCATGAAGACGGTAAATTAATGCACGTACATGTATATTATATCCGAGTGACTCATTTCAGTTTTACTCACAAAAAGGCCACCAGAACCTGTTAAGCGTACCGTTAAATTCTATGATGTTGGAAAAGCTATATATAAGGTCAAGAACACCACGCGTCAATTAACTGACACGGACGGATTGTTTTTCTCATTTTCTCCGGGTATGACCGTGGGAGAGAAAGTGGATTGCATCATCCGAGTGATAACCACACCTAATCGATCTGCTAGATGTCTCGAAATTACGACGTATATTAATATCGTTTTATATTTTTTTAATGTTTATACTGTGGACTGGAGTCTGGATACTCTGTAATTTATTATTTCGTTTCGTGAAATTTATTTAGAGTCCATATAGGGTAAAATGGGGTAAGTGGAACGCTTAAGCTTAAATGAGCTCAAAGCAAAGATATTGTAAATATAATTTGGAAAAATATTACCTTTAATTTAAAGTATGTTTCATGATGAACCTTTTAAACTATGTTGTTATCAAATACCATAACGTTACCAAATAAAAAAATAGTTAATTGGCAGTGTTCCAGTTACCCCAAATTGGACCCAACCGTGGGGTAACTGGAACAGTGGGTGGGGTAAGTGGAACAGGGTTTTATTTGCTTGCCAGGAACCTATTTTTCATAGCTGTTCACATTTAATAGAGCACTAGTTGCTTTAGCATAATTATTTGCAACAAATAAAAAAAATAATACAGAATTGTCATTTTTATGTTTTTTATAGTGCAATGCAAAATTCAGGATTTTTCTCCGTTGTTTTACATCAACCTAAGTCAAAAAATGGGATTTTAGGTACAAAATCCATTATTTTTTATCAAATAGTACTTTGAATTTTGTAATTTTATATTCAAACCTCGGAAAATTTAACAAAGTACGTAATTTGATATTTAAACCCTAAAAAAATAATTACAAATGTGTTCGAAAATCAAATTCAGTCAAGCGTGTCCCACTTACCCCAAAGGGGATCCAGTTGGGGTAACTGGAACACCCGTGTAAACAATTACCTCATTTACATGCTTATTTGCATAATTTTCTCTGAATTTTCGCTATTTACTTCCATTCTTGCATTCATTTGATTATAGATAACAAACACATTTTAATTTTTTCTGTGACTCCAAGAAATAATTTATACGATTTTAGCATTTATAACCCTTAAATTAGTATTATTTTATCAACTTTGTCCTCCTTTTTATGGTTGGTATCAAAATTTGACATTATCTGATCAATTCATGCGCAGGTAACCCAGTTTTGGTATGAAACGAAAGCAAACATAATGGCGTTGGGATAAGTGGGACACTCGGTAGTACTAGTATATTGCCAGATTTTATTCTTGATTGAGGCCAATATATTGTCCGTGTTCCAGTTACCCCACTGTTCCAGTTACCCCAATTTACCCTACTCCTATTTCATTTGATCTGTCAAAACTGAGAACAATATCAAAATGATTAGAAGAAATTTAACTGACAGTTTAGTGTGTTCTTGTGATGTGTGTCGAGTAATCATTATTGATTGCACGTCATATTTGTATGTGTGTATGACTATGACTGTGTCTCTGTGAGGAGTATACTAGGTTTGTGTGTGTTTGTGCGTTTGTCTGTGACTGTGTATCTGGTCTGTGTGGGTGTTTGTTATAAACAGATTCACTGTATCATGTACTGTGTAGGTCCCTACCATAGTCGGCAATGCGTAGACATGCTTTTCTGACTCTTACGGGTTATGACGTAATTGGTCAATTAGAATGAATATTCGCTAAGCGTACAACTGTACAAAGGGTACTCGTAGTACATGTACAGTATGTACTTCATAATCGTCTCACGATGGAAACAAATTACTTCCTAGTGATTCCCTTTTTCTGTACAGTGGCGATTAAACTGACCAGTCAGGCAGTCACCGTTTCATTGAAATTCTGTCTGCAAACTCTGCATGCATGAGAGATTATTTCCTACTTGACTCGGGAATAAAAAAACAAGAAAAAAAATCGTTATAATTGTTGGTACAAAAATGCTGAAATTACAGAACACGGAATACATACGAAATTTTATGAAATCGGGTGGCTTTTGATATGATTAAAATACTGCGTCCCGTTTGTTTTGGAATATAGGCAATGTGATTCAGTAAGAAGATTTGAAATTGAGCTTATGCAGTATGGAATAAACAAGGATTTAAAGAAAATCACCAAATAAAGTTGGAGAAATGAGCTAAATCAACAAATTTGTTTTCATCCGATTTGATTTTGAAATTGAGCTTATGCAGGATGGAATAAACAAGGATTTAAAGAAAATCACCAAATAAAGTTGGAGAAATGAGCTAAATCAACAAATTTGTTTTCATCCGATTTGATTTATATTCATTTCAGAGTTGAATGAAACAACATTGCAAGTCGGATCTGGCATGCACGTGGATACGTCGTGCCATATATGTGTTGTATGTACACTGACTCCACGTGGTTTTGTTGATGACTCAATGAAAGTGGATGGAGTAATTTTGACTGCGCCATTGGCTTTCACGGTTCACTACTGGCATTATTGCATCAGCCATAGGCATTTCCACTGTTTCCGCATTGTTTGCAGTACCTCTTTTGGCGCGCGCGCGAGATCGTATTTCTCTCAGAGTCATTTTGTAAACAATAACAAAATGTGCACGTGCTTTCAGTACTCGCATTACTCCACGGCATCTTCATGTCTTGGGCCGGACTTGTGTGATGCTCTTTCCATTTCCTTGTACTCATGTTGCGGAATCGTTGTTAGACACAAATCTATACCAAAACTGGCTTATGGTTTTCATGATGTTTAGGTTCTGTTATATGTATTGTTGATAGCCTATTAAAATGAATGCTATAAGTAGGCGAGTAATTCACAGGGTAATTTGCATTTTGCCCCCAGTAAGTGCGTCATTATCATGCTGGTAGCAAGAAGACAAGTTTCTTTGTCCTTGGCTTTATTTTGCGCGCCAGTTTGATCACTGATCATGAGCAGTTGAGCGTACAGTCTACCATATGCTCACAGTGTTAGGACTACACGTGGTTTTTGTTGATGGTTGAAAACCACTACACCCACGACATTGAATTTCCCGGTATGGCGCTTACCACAATTTCACGTTGTCGACTTATGTTGTTGCATCAGCCCTATTATAAGCCAATCATTGTTTCCGCTATTTCCGCATTGTACAGATTTTTGGCGCGACACTCGTTTTTACCAAGACTGTTTTCATAGTGTATGATAATGTACTATACACGTGCTTTATATGTCGGTATATTGCGTGGCACTCGTATTGAATGAATGCCTTTCAAAATTAATGAAGCAGACCTCAGTGTTAAAAATAACTTGCAGTTCTGTTGCGTGGATTGTGTCTTTGTTCCTAGTTCCAGTTTCATTCCTGAATATAATATTGCGATATTCTTCCTCGTGTAGAACTGTAACTATGTATGATTGTAGGGTCCAAATTATCATAAATTTGTTCGGAAATGAGGGATTTTTTACGTTATTTCTTCGTAGATAGAAAGAAGCGTCGAGACTAAACAGCATGTTGTTCAGTTATTTCTACAAATCACTTTTCATCCGGAAATAACATCTCGTGGGAAAGAGGAAAAACATCGTAATTAATACCGGGAAATTGATATCAATTTCACAATGAAATGCATGCACCAGTAAAGCACAACTGTCTATGTGTCTTTGTAAAGAACAGTAAACTTTATGATACTGATCAAAACATACACATTTTATTTTTGCTCCATGTTGTCACAAATTGAAGGCACAATAAACTGATTCCTTTGTTGTTGACGAAATATGGAACTGGGGTACACAGTACACACAAATCACAGCTACAAGCTGTAAAAGAATAATCGAAATGATTTTGTAAGATTCTTAAACTTCAATTTCTGTGAAACTAACACAATGTGCCTGGAGCCCTCAAGTTCTTGGTGAACATATTCCATCCACAATCGGAAATACCACCAGGGGATACAAGATTATTAACTGGAAAACAAATGGTCATATCTTATCATTGTTTGTTTGCTACATGCTGCTGAATAAGTAATCGTGACACATCTTAATTTATCACAATGCTATCCATTAATAGGAATTAGCGTGTTTAACGTTGATACACATTAATGCTAAAAGTCAATATGAAGTAACTTAAAGGTAAATGATTGGGGTAGTCATCAACTTGGGGTAAAAACTAGTTTAGAATCAAGTAAACTACGCAGGGATTTTACTGTGAAAATTTTGTAGTTAAAAGTTGACTCATTTTAAAGTAATGTCCATCCGTATGCCGTGTAACAGACAAATCTGTAGTGTAGCCTTCTATGGGGATTAAATCTATCGTGCCCCGATAAAATTAAACTGCTGGTCTGTTCATGCTTGCTTCTTTTTAAGTAAACAAACTCAAGACAAATCCTTCCAGCCAGGAGAGCCACTCCAGCTGGTGTACATTTGGTTTATCTTTCAACCAGTTTGGTTCTAAAGGCATTATTCATTTCTCCCAATCATGTCACTGAGCTAGGCCAGTGACATGATTGGGAAAACAAACAATGTCTCTTTAACCAAACTGGTTGAAAGTTATATCAATGGATACACCAGCTGGAGTGTATCTCCTGGCTGGAAGAATTTATCTAATCAAGCATGAACATACTAGCATTTTATTTCTCTCAAGCGCCGAGAAAAATACATTCCATAGAACCCTACACAACAGATTTGTCTGTCACAAGGCATTCTGATGGAAGTTATTTTAAAATGAGTCAACTTTTGACTACCAAATTTTCACAGTATAATCCTTGCACAGTTTACTTGATTCTAGAATAGTTTCACCCCAAGTTGAGGACTACCACCAATCATGTCATTTACCTTTAAAAAAGATGCCTGCTGTGGAACAGCGGATGAAATGCTGCAATGCTCTTCGCGGAAAAAAAATCGATACCAGATCGGCGTGTGGGTTTGTAACTCCATGGCATGGTCTGAGTAGGAGACTAGTACAGGTGGCTCATTGGTAGGCGGGTACTTCTGTACCAGCAATATCTCCTTCAGTTCATGATCTCACAGAACATGCAACGATGCGTTCTCGGATAGTGCAATGACCTGTGCACATCAGCAAGAAGGCTAGACAGGAAACGCGAAAAGTGTAATGATTGTAACAGCCACTGGCTATTTAGGACATCATCTGTAGCAATGAAATACCCCCCCCCCCCCAAACCCCCTGTCACGAGAAAAAAGGCCTCAACCAGGTCCAGTAGGCCTACTTCTAATCTCGTCCCTTATGCCAGGCAAATCGGTTGTGTCGCTATTATCTATGGGATTTAATTCTATCGGGGCTCGAGAGAAATAAAATACTGGTAAAATTCTTTGACAGTGAACAAATCAAAGACAGTTCCTTCCAGCTGGGAGATCCATCATCCACTCCAGCTGTTTCAACTCACTTGGTTCTTGAGAGGCATTTTCAGTGTTCTCAATCATGTCATTAACCTGTATGTGTGCATGTGTGTGTATAGGTGTATTTGTGTGTGCGTGTACGTGTGAGCGCGCGCGTGTGTATGTGTGCGTGTGTGTGTGTGCGTGTATGTGTGTGTGTGTGTGTGTGTGTGTGTGTGTGTGTGTGTGTGTGTGTGTGTGTGTGTGTGTGTGTGTGTGTGTGTGTGTGTGTGTGTGTATATATGTGTTAGTGTGTGTGTATGTGCATGTGCTTCGAACACCGCATCATAATCGTTTGACAATATGACAGATATTACCAGTACAGTGTAAACACTTCAAGACTGTGGAAATAACTCGATCCCTCCGATCTCTTGAACTTGGACAAGTAGCCATAGTATATTACCCATTGGTATCAGCTCCACTTGACCCAAGAGTCAATATTTGTTCAAATTGAGAGTACATAACGTAATTTTGATCTTAACCTTGCGTGTACTGTCCGGAATTCTTTTAGACTTTGAATGCAATTGTTCACACAAATAAAGGGTGTTTGTTCTTGCGACCCTCCTCTCACCCCTTCCCGTAAAAAATATCATGATGACAGATAGACAGATGAAAGTTCATTTGCACAGTTACTTTTTTATGTTCTTTTGTGGTTACAATTTAGACTGGTTCAGAAACTTATAGTCGTATCATGTTCAGTTTGGTTCGCATATTAATTTGAGACAATTCAAATAAAACCTCGCATGAACCATCCACATGTTTTTGGTGCCCGGGGGGGGGGGGGTGTCATTACAAGGTGTACACCATGCGCGTGTATGGACTTTCAAATGAGACCTATAACACGTAATTGAAAGTCGATCTCAGAATACCCTAAACAAGTATTCAAGTCTGAAAGATACCCTTTTCAAGTAAGCCTTCTGTTTAAAAAGTATACCCTTTTTTCCCGATTTTTGGCGATTTTGATACCCTTTTCGATGTACGCGCGTACATCGTCGACCGTGAAAAACAACCTTTTTACGCGTTTTTTCACACGCGCATGGTGTACACGTTGTAATGGCACTGCCCCCCCCCCACCGCGCGTTTTGGTTGCGACAACTGTATAGAAATAATAAATCATAGCTACCCAAACTCCTACGCGTTTGTTCGAATTTATTAAACCTGGCAATTGGCATAGATCAGAAAGTTGCGATAAATGATCACGGATAACGCTGTAAAAAGTTTAGAAATTGTTATAAGTTATACTAAAGGAGAAATGATAATCTGGATCGAACTCGAATAAAAGTTGATAGTTACTGTGAGCCATGCAGGCTGCTAGCACGATTTATGCTTGTCTTGCAAAAAAAAATAAAATCAGTGATCAGTCTCTGTTTTATCGGCATGACAAGTTCATACCTTTTAGCAAATACATACATGTATTGTACAGGTATATTATTTTACGCACTCAACTGTGACCTCAGACATGGAATATGCCATGTCTCGTTGACTCGTGCGAATAGTTGTGAGTCCCCGTATCTTCCCCGTGATAACTGCTACCACTGGTATCGTGTAGTTTCCAAATCCTACTCCATTGTGTGCACGAGACTCAGTATGTTGAACTTATGACCCAAAATGCTTGTACCGTGTATAGACCACTGTTCAGTGGTATAGACCAGAGTAGTCTTGTTTGCAATCCCGAATTTGATCATTTGGATTGGCATTAAATGGAATAAATGTGTGCATGATGTGTTCCATTAATTTCAGACATATGAAGTGTACATTCGTAGAGCTTTCGTGACTTTTTTTTTTTGGGGGGGGGGGGAGGGGCTCAACATCTGATGAATGGCTAATGAATTCCCGTCGAACATTGTCACTACCAGCATATCTTTAATGAGGTTTCTTCCCGTATCATTATACTCCCTAAATCGAAACAAGGTGACCTTGTCGTTGTATTCGTGATAGTAGAACGGGAAAAACATGTTATTCAAACTTGACCGTGGGCGGGCAATGTGGGCAAAATTTGTACCAAGACCAAGAGTTTTGCCCGAATGTTTACTTTTCTCACAAAATTGCTCAATTCTATATGTTTACTGGCTTGTTTTTTGTTTGACCGATGACCGAACACCGATGTGAAGTGATATCTGATGATTACAGTATGTTATTGAAATTATATTTTCATCGTTGATATCACCAATCACCATTTATTTATTCCTTTGTATGTAGGATTGTAGCAAAACATGCTGCCTGCTGGATGGTGTAATCTATTTCTAAAAGCTTATGAACCGAATTCCAGCGACCAATTCGACCATTGTGGCCGAATTATCTGTCAAGGATTTGTATGCCAGTGAATGCACTACAGTATTTTATTTCCTGTT
>JZLH01S0605375.1:0-17285 GCA_001188425.1 Eucidaris tribuloides | reverse complement strand
TTGCTCACGAAATTCATTGCAGAAGTGAAAAGGCATCAGCAGCATTCAATCAGCTCAATAAAACAAAGTCAAACAGACAATATTCTCTCAAGACTGAACTTGGGCTTTTTAACACGAACTTACTCTTTACTCCTTTGTACGGATCTGACACATTGGGTCTCAAGATGTTTCAAGGGCGCAAACGTGATGCCTTTGACTTGAACAATCCTCGTAGTATGACTTCGTTGCAAACAAACGAGTCAGAGATAGGGCAAAACAACCCCCGGTACCCAATGTAGTCTGCAAAGACGCCTTAAATGGTTAGGGCATGCCGCAAGTCTTCCATCTATCAAGGGCGTAGGCTGGGGGGTGCACTGGGTGCACGTGCCACCCCCCCCCCCCCGGCCACGAGCCATAGGAGTTCCGCCCCTGGCAAGAAAAACGAAATTTGTACCACTTTTTCTGGTTTCAACGCCTGATTTACTCAACTTTAGTTCCACTTCCCTAAGATGTGCACCTCCCCATGTCACTTTAGTTCCACCTCCCCGTGCCCAAACCAGCCTATGCCCTTGCAGCATATATGTCACTCTCAGTCTCATGTGGTAATTGGTCATTCATATCACCAACTTTGCAGAACAAATCAAAATTGCTTTTGTCCAAGTTTCGAATTTGCAGTGTGCACGTATATACTGTGAATGCTCTGGCTAAATGATGTCATCATGCAGAACAAACAACAAAAACTTGGACAACAAATTTGACATGTTTTATGAAACTGATTGCTGAGCAGTTATCTGCGACCAAATATGAATGACCAATACAATCATATGAAAGTAAAATAAAATGATCATTCACTATCATTCCCTGATACCAGTCCTTTTTTTTTTTCAATTTTAACAAATTTGGGATTAAAATCTGGAGTTATTTTTGGACTTGCACTGTGGGCCTATACAGTAAATAGGCCGTAGCTACCCTAGAACTGTCCAGCATTAATTCTTTGTCTTTTGCCACAGTCTCATCTCGGGAGCAAGTTCTGATACCTCATTTCTTATCTGATTTAGTATCGCCAACTATATTTAGAACGAAATCCACACTTTTGGAAAGGGATCCATCAGATTATTGGAGTCATATCAACTTTCTTCTTCTTCTTTCTAGAAGTGGGTAATCGAATTGACTGACTTGCAGTTCAACTTGGTGGGGAAAGGTCAAATATCAGAAATGCCAAGTAAGGAGAAAAAAAAAGGAGGGATGCCCAAAATAACTCGACTGGAGACGGGGAAGGGGAATTTGCTAGTGACTAAGGAAACAAGCCTGGGTTCTTTGTTCCCTTCCCCAGGAATTATGCACTTTCCACACATACCTATATCATGAAAGCACAATAACATCTGTACTTCAGTTATGATTCATCATTTTTTCCCCAGAATCTGTCATCTTGGATGAATCCAAGTTAAATCTTCCTTTTTGAAACCTTGCTAATGTCAAGGACATTGGATTTTGCTATAAACCATGGATGTTGGGTTAATAATGTGTGCTGCAACACATGTGAAAAACTGCACATACATGTATATGAGAAACGCTGGTCATCACAAATTTGACAAGGATGACATTTCTTTTTTGTTATTCACTATATAAATTTCAAAGTTTAATTTTGCAAAAATTACAACTTGCAAAATATTGACAATGATTTCATTTTCTGTAACACCCTGTTATTCATAATTTCAACAAACTCGGGAAGTTTACAAAATTTGACTAAAGAAAACCATGTACATGTATTAACCATTAATTCACGAAAAACTATACAAATGAAATTCATATGGTATATTTTTTTAATATATCTAAGGTAAATGACATGATTGGGGTCATCCTCAACTTGGGGTAAAACCATTCTAGAATCAAGTAAACTGTGCAAGGATTCTACTGTGAAAATTTTGTAGTTAAAAGTTGACTCATTATAAAAAAAAAGACTTCATGCCATGTTACCAGCAATTCTTTTTGTGTAGCTTTCTATGGGATTAATTTCTCTTGGGGCATGAGAGAAATAGAGTGCTGGTATGTTCATCCTTGATTCTCATTTAGTAAACAAATTCAAGAGAAATCCTTCCAGCCAGGAGGTACACTCCAGCTGGTATATCTTTCAACCATTTTGGGTTGAGAGGCATTTTTTTTATTTCTCCCAATCGTACCACTGCCCTCTAATGTTTTAAAGGGACTGAATCGTGGCCATCGACCGGCCTGATGAGAACAAAACTCACGGTCGTCACCCTGTTCGCTAGCTCCGTTTCGCGTGGGTGTGTTGATGTGTTGCGAAACCAGTTCGATGCACGCAGCAGCGCACTGGCAGATCGTGTATTCAGTACGGCCAATGAGAAGCAACAAACTCAGAGGAGCCGTCCTTTCAAATTTTACCGAAACGTGCCGAATTGATTATTTTGGGCTCTTTCGTATTAGCGTGTGCGTCCATCGCGGTCCGCTGAGTACTTGCAACGAATTAAACACTCACCGCGTATATTATGTTATAACTCGAAACGGACCTAGCGACGGGGTGACCGGCGTGAGTTTTGTGTTCTCACAGGCGGTCGATGGCACGATTCAGTCCCTATATTTGCCATATTTGTCCTATGGTTGTCCTTGGCAGTTTGTATTATCATTTAAATTCTGTATACACATTTCAAATTTACAAAATTACCAAATTTATGCGTGTAGTCTATCGTCAGTCAACCAAAGCACAACAAAGTTATTTTTATTTTGTCATTATGGTTAATCATTATCACAACATGTTATCTAGAAAGTGATTTGCTAGCACATAGTCACCATGACCCTTTAGATCGCCAATTTATAGCCTAACAAACTATCAGTGTGTGGTCATTAGATTATGAAACAGATATCCACACAAAGTACAGATAGAGGTGGTCTTAATCCAGGTTGAGATAAAACATCAAAATACCTTTGATAATATATTTCTGTCAATAACATGATAACTCAGATAATGAAAGCCACCAACTCCATCCATTTCCCTTCAACTCTCAGTAGTTGCTTAAATATCTGTTATTTCCATTTGACCATGCAGATGTAGCCAGGCTAGTGTTGCACACGCCAAGTCAGGAAGAAACAACATTTTGGCAAAAATATATTTTTCTCAATGGAAATTTTACATTTCATTCAAAGGTCTTTTCTACTGGATTGTTTCTTTATTGGTTTATCATGGGACAATATGGTAGACAGTTCATTTCCAGGAAGCAAAACACCAGTGTTTCCCCAAGTAAGGCAAATCGGAAAGAGCAATTCCAGAGACGTAGTTTCTTCTTCCTGCCGACCTTTTTTCCTGAAATTATTTGTTAAGTGATATTAAATATATTGTAAGTACAGTGTATACATAGGACTGCTACAGAAGTAGCATATGAACTCAGGGATAGTGGTTTGTCAGATATGAACCACAGCACACCTACACTGATTTAGGGCATTCACCTAAAATGACAGTTCATTTATGGCTTTTGTGGTGATATATCACGTACCAAACCCTGAAAACTAGAATTTGTATTGTACATGTACCTACCCCATATGACATTTGAAGTGAATCCTGCTTAACTCTTAACTAACATGCCAGAGAAGTTACAGCTCTATGGATATTGTGTGTATTGTGAGGTCCATATCTGCACCTTTGGCATTCTAACAGTTAACCCGTTGGAGACCAAGTACAAGTTAACTCATGTTGGGGTCTATGGAAAATGTGCGTTATAGTGAAATCAAATCGTCTCCAGCGGGTTAAAAGGATTCCCCTCTAAACACACTGGTCTATTAGTACTTACACTTGTTTACAATGGACACTTCAGCAATTTAGTTCCTTTAAGAATCAATGTCATGTCTCTGCAGATTTAACTGTATTTTGCTGTTTTGTGACACTTTGAAGTCGACTTAACTCTTAAAGTCGCAAATATGCACCAAACAATGTACATAATGTTCATAGAGCCCTTGGCACATTAAGAGTTAATGTGACTTTATCCATGTCTTTAGGGGGAAAGCAGCATACTTTGCTCACACCTTTACTTACCCGCCAAGACTATCAGGGTGGTAAATATTGTGTAAGTATCATCTCAAAAAGCATTTTATTTTTCGTGTTTACTTTATTTTATCCCTCATCTTTTCTTAGAGCAGTTTTGAATGGAAATATATTCACACATTACATTTAAACATAAATCCAAAAGCGATCCGCAGGTAAATCAGATATGTTGTTTTGACCAAATATATGTCACATAATAAATTAACATGACCATTGTTTTGATCTACACTGCAGTCAAAACAAAGTCATTACCTAAATTGGCACATCACGCTCAATTTACCATAAACCAAATGAATTAACACAAATTGGCAAAACACCAAATGCAACAACTGATATTGCTTGGCTGTACAAGTAGATTAAATCAGCTCTTGCATAGATTATCAATAAGCCTCATACGAATGGCTTTTTCTGATCTCTCTCCATGATCATACAAAAATATGGTATTACTGTAGGCTTCGTCAGGGTCTGCATATTGAATCTAGTCATAATTTTGTTTCTAAGAAGTACTAGCAAATGTGTACTTGAAGTGAATGGTTACTTGGGCGCCATTTGTTTTCAACTTTCCTACAATGATAAGATCTACAATCTCAAATGATAAATCTTCAGCTGCCCATAGTATTCAAAAGAGTGCACTTCTGTCCCTGCCCTAAAATCTATTTTGCAAAATTAGAGGTCAAACTGATTTTTTCAAGTTTTTTCTTACTTTTCATATGTTACTTAACTTCCTGTGCTAGGCCAGTTTCGGAATACTGCATTCGAAACAGTCTGAGAAGTGAGAACAGTTTCAGACCACCTTTGAAGGTGGTCCAACAAAACGTTTAAAAACTCTTCTGGTCCATTTTGGGTCGTTTCTTTTGGTTACACTGTGAATGAACCGTTCTGAGACTCTTCTCAAAACACTTTTGTCTGGCCGTGTGGGCCTTATACTTCACATGACCACTCACTCACTGTCTGACAAGTGAAAGGAACCTACTGATTTAATGAGGTGTGAATTAGTCATGTACTATACGACCAACCCGACTGTATAACTGGGCTATTATGCACCATCCTCTTCCTCTTCCTTCATGCTTATGGAGGAAACAATCAGTTGAAAGGTTGAGAAGGAAATAGCTGCAATGTGCGTAATAATCGGCCCCACACCGTACTGTCTGTCACTGATTGAGGGTCATGTTATGGCTGCATAGACCCAGTCCTTCACTTTTATGTTTGTTTGTCTCAAGAAGCTCTGCTCTGTGTGAATTGCACTGATTGACTTTGCTTATATCTAAGCTGGGTTATGAAGGCCTTTTCTAATGCCACATCTGTTTTTTCCAAAACAAATAAGTCACTTAAAGGAATAGTTAAGCTTTTCTAATTTTCTATTCCAATTGTATTCAATGTGTAATGACTTCACAATATTTTCTGTAAGTGTCCCTTTAAACCAATATTTTCTGTAATTGTCCCTTTAGACCCTTGAAACTTTATTCTAAGTTTCCCTGTCACATTTTTCAACCTATAATGAGAGAACAATTTAAATTTCTCACATACCTCTTTCCTTCCCGACCCCTCTCCTTTCCTCACCTTCCCTTCCCCACCCTTGCATTTAAATTCCCCTCCGTTATTCTCCCTTTCCTTTCCCACCCTCCTCTTCCCCATCCCTACTTTCTCCCTCCCCTTCCCTTCCCTCCTTCTCCTTTCTTTGTTTTCTCCATCCCTTCCCTTTCCCACCCCTCTTCTTCTCTTGCCCATTTCTCTTTTCCCTTCCCTACCCCTCCCCTACCTCTCCCCTTCCCCACACCTTTTTTTCCCTTCTTTTCCCCCACCTCTCCCTTCCCTTTCTATTTCCATCCTCTTCTTCCCTTGCCCATCTCTCTTTCCCTTTCCCTTCTCCACCCCTCTCCTCCCCTCACTTCCCCACCCTCCTCTTTCCTTCCCCACATCTCCCCTACCCTCTTCACTCTTAAAGGCAGTGGATCTCATTTGCAAACATCCCCACAGACCAGGAAAAGATAACCCATGCCCTTAGGCTATTGATGAAGGACATGCCTGTGAAATCTGGGGGAGAGTAATTGCTTAGAATTTGAAAAATGCTAAAGAAAAACAATTGCCTGTTAGTGAACGTTCTATGGTAGGAATTTTTTTCTCGCGAGAAAACAATTCAAATTAGAGTTTAACGGTCACTCTAATTCCACTAAAACTGAGTTTCTAGCTCCTATATTTTGCTAAAGGTTCCCGAATGGCATTTTCTTCTACATGCCATTGTATTTACACAATGTTAATTTTTAGGCATGCAAAAGAGATCCACTGCCTTTAATACAACAACACAAGTTATGCTGTGTGATGAGTTGTTGAAACCTCAATCACTCTCCCTACTTCATGTACATTCCTATGACTGTGCCAACAGATGCAAACAGGAAAAGTTCAGATGCCAAAAATGATTCATGCCATACAAATAAACTCACAGGGAATACACACTGAAGTATTGTGTGTCATTTGGAAAGATTTGAACTTTCGATGTTTAAAAGGGCAGGGACATGATTGTGAGAAATAAAAATGCCTCTCGGACCAAACTGGTTGAAATATATATTCAATGGATACACCTGCTGGAGTGTATCTCCTCGCTGGAAGGATTTATCTTGAATTTGTTTACTAAGCCAAATCAAGCATGAACATACTAGCATTTTGTTCCTCTCGAGCCCAGATAGAATTAGATGCCATAGAGAGCTACACAATAGATTTGTCTGTCACATACTGATGGAAGTAACTTTTGACTACCAAATTTTCACAGTAGAATCCTTTATACACAGTTTATTTGATTCTAGAATAGTTTCACCCCAAGTTGAGGACCACCCCCAATCATATCATTTACCTTTAAAGGTACCTTACATCAGGTTTTTCCTTTGCAATGATAAGGAAAATGCAATGATAAGGAAAATGGATTTAAAGGGTCTCTGTATTAAAACATGCAAATTGATTTCTGTTGATGCTGATTGGTCTGTACGTGCAATACATCACCAATTCACTAATACAAGAAATTATGTATGATACGTTTTGTTACATTTTCCCTATATTTTTTTCTGAATCCTGTTAAGCCCCACCTACATGTACATGTATAACATAATCCTCCAGCTAATCTTTATTCATCATTATTCTGCTTGTGTATGAGCAGAACAATAGACAAAGTTACATGCCTTACCACTCATTATTACTGTCTGCATTTACTCACATCCACATCATGTTTTATGCAAAATGTTTCTTTCTGACAAATTTCTGACAGGGCACCGACTATTATGCTTCAAAAGGCTGTCAAAGGTAGTATTGTGTGAAAATGTGACACTATTGTAGGTAAGTATACAGTGACCCTTTAACCTGACTAGTTTGTCTTGTACTTTCAAATCACATCAGTTTGGTGTAAAAACAGAGGAAGTAACTACCTACTGATAATAGTTTGTTTTGATAATGCAATTCTTGGCTACAATCCATAATGCTGAGCTTTTAATGCCAGGCTAAGATAACCCTTTACCCACCCCACCTCAACAAATTAGGGGTGGGGAAAGACAGGGACTTTGCAGAGAGTAGGGAGGGGGTAAACACCTTCCCATTGTTTACGAAGTTGTCAGCTAATTTGCAATTTGCAATAATGGTAAATGGAGGGCTTTTTTTAAGCTTGTTTAAAGGTATTGGCTAACATTTACCACAGTTAAAAAAAATCTGAGCTACATGATCCCCCATGCTACCATTGTTTTTGATAAGGTCTAAAAATGACGCCCTGAAAAAATTGTATTTCAAAATGATTATTTAGTGCTTTAAAAAAGTGAAAATCGTAAGTTGATCGGATTCACCTGCCCATTTCTCCCATAGACTTATTGTGTGTTCACCTAGGCTATTTAAACTCGCCCTGAGTTTAATTGTTTATTCATGCATAACTTGCCATTGGCAGTGTAACTTTCCAAACTTTTGTATTCTAGGGTGTTTCTTTGTCCATATGAACACTACTATGTAGTTCAGATATCAAAATTTGACAATTTTTTAAATTGAAGCTCCACAATGTTAGCCTATCACTTTAAAGGGATGTGCCGCTCATAATCAATAGCATTCGCTTGTCCCTATTGCAAGGCCGTGCGTAACACTGAACTCTATACTATGTGACGTAGAGTTCAGTGGTGCGTAACAACAATCGTGAAGCTGCGAACAGAATTGCCGTTGAGGGTAGAGCTGTTGTCAGTTAGGTTCAGTTTGTCTTTCTTTGGTTGAATGCGTGCTGCATAGGGAAATGTACACAATTCGTGCGCGCTCGTTTTCCGAAAGTATACGGGTATTCCCAAATATTACCCGAGCCGGGCCAGCTCGAAAACATCACGATATGCGACTTTTCAGTCCCTTTAAAATACTGTCTGGTTCTGTATTCTATGTACAGGAATAGTACTAATTACTGGGCAATGCCAGGCCATGAACTATTGTTCCATAGAATTAACTGTTTCATTGTCTGTATAAGTGTCTGTCAATTGTCTTTGTGGTTTTAGTGGATGAACTGGGTAGGTCACTATTTATGAGGCTAGAGTTCAAAGACAGGTCTGTTGTTATTAGTGATGAAAGAAGCTAATTGGGGAAAATATCTATGGAAAGAAGTAGGAAAGATTTATTTTGTGAACCACGGATGAAAACAATTCTATGGAAAGATCCAACAGTAACACACATGGTACATTATAATTCACAAATTCAATGAACTTCCTGTACAGGTAATACAAGTGTATATGCCAATTCTGACACTTTATATTTGAACATGATGCTGCAAACAAATTACAATGGCAAATGTTGACTTAATTGTTAGCAAAACTTGTACTTCAAGACTATGTAAAAGTTGATTTATAATAATAATAACAGTACTTATGATAAGGCCTAAAAAAATTGTTATGTTGCCCTCAAGCAACTGACCGTAAAATGCAAAAAAAAAAAAAAAAAAGACCCAAAATATACAAAACTCACCATTTTGGGGAGAAAATGTCACACTTCTGCGAAGAATTTGCAAAAATTCACATTGAGCGGCTTAAAACAACACTTTTATGTGCGTTTTGCTCATTCAAAAGACCTGTAAAAAATATTGGGAAATTCAACTCTAACACAGTTTCGTCCTACATATACTTGTTTATGTGGTAGAAAATAAATAAATAAATAAAAATAAATATAAAATCGACCGACCGACGCAATTTCAAAATTTCCCACTTGAGGGCAACATACATGTACATGTATAACAATTTTTTGTTAGGACTAATAATGATAATAATTTAAATAATAATCATCATTATCACTTCAAGGTGTAATGTTTACTCAGCATGAAAAATGCAGGAAAAATTTCTACTTTTCACACTGTAAAATTTCTACTTTTCACACTGTGCAGATTATATTCTCTTCACAGTCAATGAGTTCAGTTTGCTTGTTTGTTTGATAGGCTGTCATCAATAATTACACATCAATGACAAATGTCAGGCAAAGGAGGCCAAATGATATCGGTCATACTTTGTTAGCCCCATAACAAGTGCCTGAATTATGGAAGTTTTCCTTTATTTCTGAGCCATCGATATAAGTTTGAGAAATGGACAACTCCATACTTGTCACGACTGACCAGTGACCGACTGGGCAAGTAGCCAATCAAGTTGGTCCGGAGCTCCAACTGAGCAATATTGAGTAAGGCAGGTTAATTGACTAATTAATCCCTTGAAGACGCCCCTCCCCATGAAAACAAATGCATAGACGCATTCCTACACGTTATGGGGCCACACAAGTCTAGCTAGACTTGATGGGGGCCCCACTGTTTGGGCTAGATAGGTTTGAATTTACTGTGTCGTATACAAACTACATGTATACATGTAGCACGATGCATCACAAAGCATCACAAACAGTTTATGTGTACATGAAGGCATGTGCTGGCTGTACATGTAAAATGAAACACAACTCTTTGCAACTGATAATTACACACGAACATCACACAAATCCCCCTCCCACACAGACTGAGTCACAGACACATACATTTTTTTTTACACAAATACACACATATACACTTGCAAATACACTATACCAGCAGTGAAACAAACACACACACACACACACACACAAACATACACACACACAACAAAAACAAACACACACACACACACACACCACACACAGACATACTACAAAGATAGCCATAGACACAGACACAGACATAGACAGACACACATACAGATACAGACACACAAACACAAACATAAAACACACATTCATGCACGCACACACAAACAATGCATCCCCTTGATCCTTCCTATTCCACAGGGTTGATTTTCTTCATGAAGCCACCCTCGAACCCTCAAAGATGAGCTATACCAAAAGGGTAGACAAATATGTAATCTGTCAGGCTTTGAGCTTCAGCAATTATCAGCATTTAATACAAGAACATTTAAAGAGTAATGAGTTAAACATCACATTTGGTAGTATTATCTTTATCTATAGTTCACGGATGTGACATAAGACCGTACATAATACTCATCATAAACTTACAGGGACTAAAAATTACATAAATTACATTTTCAAATCTCAACAAATAATTTTTTTAATTTTCTAGTGGAGATGAATTTGAGATCTAGAGCCTAAGACCGAGACCTAAACATTTGGTCCCAAGACTGAGACCAAAACCAGAAACTGAGATCAAAACTTAAAATGTTTTGGAAATGCCGGGAAGTACTCAGGATGTATACAGAGGTACAGGGAAATACTAGAAAATACATGGGAGTTGGGAAATACCTGGGCAATACCTAAAAATATTCAAGAAGTGTATTTCATATTATTCCCAACTATTTCCCAATTTCCTAAAAAATTATTGATGCGGTATGTATCGGTATTTACCTTGTAGTCGAGTCCATAAATTGAGGCTAAAGCTACCCCAAAATACTTCCTTTCTGTAGAGTTTGTTCATGTACACGGACTGAGACCAAAGCCACCAAAAACCGCCTCGACTATAACAGTGGAGAAGAGCCCTTGACTACATCTTTGCTTCAAAAAATACAAAAATGAAGCATAAATAATAACTTCTGATTACATACCAGTGGAAGATAATTCTCTGGAAGCACCAACTCCAGCCCATCATCCGTTTCCTCGATCTTCGGTCTCAGATCATAATCGTCCCACTCCAATTCCGAATCGCTCGACGAGAGTCCATGTCCTCCCCGCCTGCGTCCATCCTGCCAAAAGTTCTTCCTCCTCTGATTCTTCTTGTCGCCCCCGATCCCCAAATCGTAATTGTCCCACTCTAAATCGTCATAATAACCAAGGCTCCGGGGTCTCTGGTAGTAGCCGACTTGGTTGTGATTGTGGTTGTGGTTCTGATAGTGAGACTGGGGGTGATGATATGGTTGATGATGTTGCGGAGGATGTTGCTGCTGTTGCTGGTGGTGGTGATGGTTGTGGTATTGATGTTGCTGGTGGTGGTAAGGCTGCTGTTGCGGGGAGTGCGTCGGGTGGTGGTAGCTGTTGCTGCCACCGCTGCTGCCGTTGTAGCGGCCACGGCGCCCCCTCTGTGCGTGGTGTGGGGGCGGGGTCAGGGGTGGGCCACCGTAACCCCCACCGTTGTGATAAGGTCGGTGATGCGGTGGACTTGTGTTTCTCGTAGTTACCGTATAAACCTGGGTGGTTTAATTTCAAAAGTTATGAATAATATGAAACACCATTCTCCGGGTTTGTTGCCACTTGGTTTACACCCATTTGGTCTACTAGCCCACTTTGTCTTGTACTGGCAAATCCCTAACCCAAAGTCAATTCCCACTCTAAAACCCTGACCCTAATATTCCCTAACAGTAATCCTAGATCCTAATCACAATCTAAATCCTCTTAATCCATGTTGTGGTGCTAGGTTAATTTGGTAGTAGACCAAGTGATTGTAGGCCAAGTAGTGAGGTATCTTCCTGTTTTCTATAAAATGAACAGTGCAGAACTGTGAATAAAAGACTTGAATTTAGTTATGAAAAAATCTACTTCTCAATTTCATACAGATTTACCTGAAAGTGACCTAATTTGTGATGTCGCTACTGCTGAGCTTCTGATACATTCACTACACAGGAATGTAAAAAAAGAGTAAAGATCCAAAATTGACTTATCTAGAATTACTATTTCCTACTAGAATGCTGGTTTGTTGGAATCTACTTTTGGTCTTGTGAAAAGTATGCGTAACTCCACACTGAATGAAATCACCTATTTCCTTAAATATAAAGTTAAATTTCACTAATTCCTGATAAGTACTAATACCAATAACCCAGTTTACTAATATTCAAATCTTATCTATGCATACCTTTTAAACAAAAGTTGTCCCTAACAAACTGAGAGCTTGCCCGAGGCTTGCCTGACATAGCAACAACTAATGTACATTGCAATGTATGCAAGTTGGATACCAAGTATTAAAATGTATTCATCATAAATAAGCCTATTCAATAGTTCATTACTAGTCCCCCCCCCCCCCCCAAGGAAGAAACATTTATAAATTTGAATATACTAAACTGGTCTATTGGGTCAAAGGTCGAATCTGTTTTTGTCTCTACTGACCTGGACAGCATTGAAGTTGTTGTGGAATCGATGAGCATTCGCAGGATGAATGTGATGGATATCACCGTTACGACGAAGTGGTGAGGTGTGGTGGTACATCCGGCCAACTGCCTGGGACATCTAACAACACACAAACAATAAATAATTGTATATTTGAGAATGAGGTGATTGATTTTATTATCAAACAAGAAACTCCAAGGGGTTTGATGCTCAGCAGAGCAACCTCTCTGTGGTAGCCCTAGATACTGTGTCCTCAATTGTACATAGATTCAGCCCTTGGAACCCTACATATACCTTGGGGCAGATTTGTAGTGTGGGTCCCAGTCATGGATAATCCATTCTTTATGTACATAAAAGAATATACAACATTCAGTGCAGCTCTGAGTGTACATGTATTTCACATATCACTCAGAGGCCTTCACAAAGGCTAACATCAGTGATGTCACCAGCCTTCAGCACTTTGTGTATGACAGATACAGTACCGAGAAAGCCAGAAATCTCTACTTGCTGGACTAAATCTTAAATAAGAGATTCCCCCTTTTGATCAAATTTTAAAAAAAGTTTGTGAATAAACTTTAACGTGAAATATCATAACTGCTAGGAAATTTTCTGTCAGTAAAAATTTTAATATTATTCATTAACCATTTTATTGGTTGCTGGAACTCATTTGCAATATCCAACATCTGGTTGTAACTGCAAGAACTTTTGTGTAAATCAGATACTGTAAGCACATCACTTGTCCTCATGTCACACTTTATACCTTGGTTTCTGATTTCCAAATACTATGTGATTACACAAAAAGTACTTGGAGCGATGGATAGAAAAAATATCACAGAACTTGTTTAATGTCTGATAAAATGCCTCAAAAGTAAATTTGAGCAAAGATTTAAAATACAATCTACCAGATTATCAAAGCCAATATATCATGTGTTACCTGAGTTTCTGTGTGGGCGTGTCGCGGATGAAGGAGGCAGTTGGCGGGGTTGGGTGTCACCCCTAAATGTCATTGCTCAACCAGTTTATAGGATGACTACTGTATTACTGCAGAAATCACAAATAAAAAGAAAACAAACACATATATATTTTTAATGTAAACATATATGAATAATGAAACAATCCAAATTTTAATCAGAAATAACTTTCAGATAATTTCAGATAATTTCAACATATCTTTCAATTAATAATCAATATTTGACTTGGTTTAACATTTGTTCACCAAGTTTTAAACAAACAAAGTCCAAAGATGTTGTTTAATGTTTGTTTTGGTAAGGAATTTCCAATGAAAACAAATGTTTGTGCTTCATTTGTTTTATGAAGGTTGCTATATGTACATTTGTTTACCAAGGTTCATACAAATTAAGTTACAAAAAAGAAAATAAATCAATTTGGTAAGGAAAGTCCAAAAGAGCAAATGTTTGTGTTACTGTAAAATGTGATAACAGAAGAAATATTTCAGGCAGGGACCTCCCTACCTGAAGTAGCAATTCCTGACATTTCCTGTATAATTTTAGTACTTTTTACAGAATACAAACTTTACAATTACAACAGTATCTTACATTTCTTATCAAATTGACAAAACCTTATTGAGAGAAAAGGGACTGTGGCGAGCAGCTAGACAAAGGACTAGCAAATACAAGAACATTCCATTTTTCTAGCTTCACAACACACTGTATATTTTTGTGTGTGGAAGAAACTAACAACACTGTGGAATTTCAATGCATAATACAACTTCAGTGCTTTTCAAAATATTAGTAAAAGTACACCAGACAAAAATATAAAACATGAACTTTCCCACAAGTATTACTTTACTTTCAATTTACAAGTATGACAAATTGACAATGCACAATTTTCATAATAAAAACAAATTAAGGAAATGTTTACAGGAAAGTTGTGGTCTCCCGGCATATTTCCATTTTCTTTTTCTCTGCAAGGAGAGTGTTGATTTTGTTGATTTAATCACAAAGTGGGATATAACGATTTGCCTCCTTTAGTGATAGGACTTTTGATAAGTTAACAGGCAGACAATTCCTCACATATATTACGGTTGTACTTAGGTACTGTAAATAATCATTGTGTCAACAAAGATTTGATTACAATCCCGTATGTACACATGACATGCCTATCTAAACAACTTTTTTTTTTCTGGAATGTGTACATGTAAATACTGGGAAGATAATGTTCGTGTTGCAGATGAACACTGTGTGATATCTTCCCACACCCTCATCCAAATAATAATATGAACTGTAGAAATATACAGGTAATGGTAAGATATGAAAATATATCCCACTGACAAGAAATGTAAAAGCTACACATTATTATTATCATTAATAAAAATGTCCAGTCCCATGACACAGACTATGTCAGGCTAGCTGAAGGTCATTATTTATAGCACCAAAGTCATTTTCAAAATAATGTTGGTTGCTGGCCAAAAAATAATCAGTACGTACATGTATTGCTGGCTTGTTTTCAGCCATATCTCAAATGAATACTGAATTCACAGTGCCTATATTCCAACTTTACGGAGTATAGTATTTTCTAATTACTTTTCTTGTTTACTTTGTTTGGACCACATGTATTTATGCTGTGGAAAAGTTGGTTTAGAACTCGGTGCAAAAGCTTGCTTTTGCCATTCAGATGGAATTTGTTTGGCATGACCCAACATGCATGTACACAGCATTGATCACGACTGTTTTGACTGTTTATTCTGTACATGTACAAAATTATAGAAAGCACTTCTTACAGTGCATTTTGAATAAATGCCTTAACTAGGAATATGGAAATTAACATGTCATGAATATTTATTTCAATAGCCTCTATAAGAATTTGTTGTCCCCACCATAAAATAGATACAACAGTAATTTAAAATACACTGCAGGAAAATCATCCACTATGCTTAATTGTATTTTCTTTCAATGAATCAGCCAAAAGGTAACCATACCGCCTACGATTGGCTAAAGTGTCTAATCGCTGATATAACATCCGGTTACTCTGCCAGAAAACCAATATACACTATTTTGTCTACAATGCCAAATACAAGTGGTAACGGTCACATTGTCTACGACTTTTAACTGCACATTGCGCGTACTGACCGTACCATGAAGCTGTTATTTGCTAAGCAGTAAACACTCTAATGATGCACCGAAATTTCCACATAATACGCTGATTTCAGTGTATTTCGAGTCATTGAGTCAAATATCCATTCGTCTCAAGAGACATTACACTAGAATTCATCAGGGAGAAAAACACATCGTAAGAACACATGTACATATATACTGTTATATCTGAGCAATACAAAGTTTTGTACAGTGCACCTTAATCTGACAAAAAACTTTGGGAAGGGGCACAGATACAAGTTAAAGACATGAAATCGCAATTAGATACGAAGGGGACATAGAAATCCCTCAAAAAAAATAAATAAAACAAAAATCCTCTAAAAAAAATAAGAGAATATCTATCAATTTGTGAAAGTCGAGTTCTCATAACACATATCTTAAAGAACAAAACATTGCCAAGCAACAGCAACAACAATCATTTACCCATAATCCATACCAATTAATTAATCAATCAATTAATTGAGTCAAATCAATCAGTATTGATATACTACAAAAAGTAAAACAGGACAATTCTAAACTCCTTACAAAGAATGTTCCAAATCAGTCATTATGACATGTATACATCCTTATTCATTGCGATGCACACACAGACTACACACACAAGATGCAAGTGCTCTGATTGCAATAAATAATTAAATGTTCATTCAGGTGCGGTTCACTACAGCTAAGGAACAATTCTCACGTAGTTCACTTCTGGTGTAAGAAACATTAATTCCTACATAAATGGTGGCATTGATTAACATGTCAATCAAGATATAGCTATAGTCCACTGTGGAGGGGGAAGAAGACTTTGGCCACCTAGACCCCGCTCCCCTCCCAACTGCCCCCAAACGTTGCTCACCTAGGTACCTATCAAAATTGGATTTTATTTTTTTTTATTTTGGCTTTTATCATTATTATCATTATGATTTATTTTTCTATTTCGATTTAATTCTATTTAATTCTATTTAATTAATTTGTTTTCATTTTTTTATTTTTTATTTATTTATTTATTTATTTATTTATTTATTTATTTTTTATTTTTTATTTTTTTTTTGGGGGGGGGGGGGTTGGGGCATTGATGTACAAAATTGTACATGTACATGTTCACATCACTGTGCCCCCAACACAAGCCCTTGCCCCCTTCTTGACCCCCTTGAAATCCTGGTGTCACAACTGATTATGTCTGAAGGAATTTTTATTTAACTCACATGTAATGAAGACTGATGATTTTTTTGATAGATTCAGTATCAATCATCAAACACCTCAAACACGTGGAGTTGTATACTTACTCAAATGAAATATGATTATTATTGAAGAAGGAATGATGTTCTTGATTAAAAATGAAGAGAACTATTTACCTCCTCTACTAGTACAAGACTCAGTAGATTTTTTTTTTACAGGACACAGACCTGTACATGTAGATGTGACATATTGACTTAGTATATACTCATGACAGTGATCGATTACAAATTATGGAGAATTAATGGTAAACTGATATCACATGTACATGATAAATTTGATATTCTGAGATAATACATTTAAAGGGACTGAATCGTGGCCATCGACCGGCCTGATGAGAACAAAACTCAGGGCCGTCACCCCGGTCA
>JZLH01S0605370.1:12326-26640 GCA_001188425.1 Eucidaris tribuloides | reverse complement strand
AAATCATCGAACAGTTGCCTCTTTCAAAAGGTCAGCATACTATGTGTAATATTCATGTATTTCAAATTTTCTACTGACAATAATTTGTATGTTATGAATTCTGGTAAATAAAATGTAATTTATTTGTCCATATATTCGTAGTTTAAGCATTAAATGTACTTGAGTATCATTTAATATACGAATGGAATAAACGAAGAAAAGGTTTTATGCATAGTTCATCTCAGAGAAACCGACATACCAAAATGCATGTATATTAATACATACAACATACATACATACATATATACATACATACAAACATGCATAAATACGTACTTACAACGCACACACAAACATACATGTAACTGCAACATAATTGCAAACAGAAACACACGACATATACAAACACACACAAAGAGGCAATTCTAAGAAAACGCATTTCGTAAAAACTCAAAATTCACACGATGTGTATATACAAAAACAGAGTGACAGGCACTAACACGTAATACACACCCCTACCCCCCCCCCACACACACACACATCTTTAGACGTCCACAGATGGGTCCACGTTCCTCGTGCTCCTTTCTGATACGAGCACCAGGTTGTAAAATGTATTCACAGAAAAAGAAAAGGAAGAAAAGTACCACAAATTGATCAGGATTTCAGACATTTTCTAAATTTATTCTCCATTTCAGGTGAGTTCGTACACTTTTCGAGAGAGAAAGAGATGGAGTATGTGGTCTATTCTTTCAAAGTAATTTGAAATAATTCATACTGCCACGTGAGCACAAACGAAGTGATTATTCAGGTCATATGACCGTTCCATCTGATTTGAAATCGATGCTTCATAAAAACACCCAATAGCAAAACTTCAAACTTGATTTAATTTTGCAGGAATGCAGAATGGCGCAAACGTAAAAGGTGTGCTACGTGGAAAATGGCATTTAGAGGAGGAATTTCTACATGAAAATAGAAAAATTTGATAAGTGTACATGCAATATTGCCTATTCTATCGCTGATTCAAAGTAAGTTATAGGAGTGTGCCAGGGAACGGATTTGAAAGCGAAAATAATTAATTTGGAGGACACGGGAAAAGATTTTTTTCTCGGTCGAAAATTCATTCTGTCATGCATTCTGGTTCAGTGTTAACCAGTATATCGTGTAATGACTTTTAAATAATGAAAAGAGAAAAAAGAACCCCAATTTGCCCGACTATTTTAGTCTTTGGCCATTTGAGCACTGGAACGGGTGGTATAAGTCGGACTGAACAGCGAACATAATTTCTTATAAACTGTAAATATGTCACAAAATGAATAAAGCAATCCAATCAACGCTGGAAATATATTCATCAAAGATTAAAAAGATCATTTTCAGATTCACGACACGGCACGCAAGAGTACAATTTCTCTGTATAACTATATTGAAATCTCTGAAATTCATCTCACGACATCACTCTCGATAAGAGTGGCTTAACCTCATCTGGATGTTTCGTGAAATACAATAACAGTGCATATTTTAAAAGGTGCACTAAGCCCAATTTCTAGGTCGATTCGTCCCAGTTTTCTTTCCCCCTTTCCCCTCCTTTCCCCTTTTTGGATAGTCAATCGGGGGGGGGGCAAGTGCCCCCAGTAGTTACGCCACTGGAGTAAATATATTTGTTCTTTTGTCGTTTCACCAAGTTTGTTCTGTGAATGTCAACTTGTGTCATTTACGAGTCAGTTATCACGTGATTATCCTAGGATACCATTTCTGGCGTGCGTAAACCTACATGTACTGGGTCGAGAAATTACTTTTGCATATAGCTATACTGATCTCTGGACATACCATTATTGAACATAAATATTTCTCGTATTTTTCCGTCGAAGCGAGTGATACATTTCAATAAACACAACGTATACGACCCATTTATATAACATATATCGTTGCAGATAGAATTCCATCACTGAAACTTAATATGATCGTGAAATTTCAATTTATATCAACATTTTTGCAGAGCGCAGAGTAATTACCAGTATATATAATGATCTCTGGATATACCTTTTTTAAGAAATAAAAAAATATTTCACGTATTTTTCTGTCAAAACGAGTGATACATTTCAATTAAGACAACGTATACGGCCCATTTATATAACATATCTCGCTGCACATAGAATTCCGTCATTGAAACTTAATACGATCGGGGAATTTAAATCTATATCAACATTTTTGCATAGCGCAGAGTAATTACCTGTATATATAATGATCTCTGGATATAACTTTTTTAAGAAATAAAAAAATATTTCACGTATTTTTCTGTCAAAACGAGTGATACATTTCAATTAAGACAACGTATACGACCCATTTATATAACGTATCTCGCTGCACATAGAATTCCGTCATTGAAACTTATTACGATAGGGGCATTTAAATTTATATCAACATTTTTGCATAGCGCAGAGTAATTATCTGTATATGCAATGCTTTGTGGACATACCATTTTTTAAAAGAAGTATCTCACGTATCTTTCTATCAAAACAACTGATACATTTCAATGAACGTAACGTATACAACCCATTTATATTACATATCTCGATGCACATAGAATTCCGTCATTGAAACTTAATACGACAGTGGAATTTAAATTATATCGACATTTAAAAGCGTTCAAGTGAAATGAAGGGGCATTCCACTATAGATTTCCGCTAACTTTTTTTTTATGCAAACGTGTTTTGTGTATCGAAGATAGAGAGGACACAATCGCTTTTCCTCTGACTGCGAAGTGCGATTTCAATCGTTTGTAATTTATGATCCTGAATAACTACAGTAATTGGCAGCGAAAATCTGTGACATAAAAGCTTCTTCCAATAACCTACATCCTGCAGGTCTAAAGATGACACATGTCATTCAGCTCGACCTAATTATTAACCGTATTATCAGTCCATGCGTATGAAAACTGCGACCTTTTATCGATGCACGGATACAACCAGAAGTTCTTGTTTACAACCACCATTACTTTCTTGCTTGTATTCAAATTTTATCTGGATAATCATATTCATTTGTTACGTATGGATATTTTCCGATATCTTAGGCCAGTGCGATAGAAGGATGTGTCATGTTGCAACTACGTATAGCTCCGGGGCATGAAAACCGATTTATATTTACATTTACGGCAATCCACATGGGCGCCGACTTTTAACCTTAAATCGGGGAACAACGGCCGAGACATTAAAGAAAATCGTAGGTAGTACTTAGAAGGGGTGCCCCCTCCCCCGTTACACCGATGTTAATTTCAACAACGACATTTTGAATACACAAACGCTTTCACTAATGACAAATCAATCATGCTCGGAATTTGTCCTGAAGTTTCAACTTTGCAAACTTTGTCCGTTCTTGAAATTTCCACTAGGATGATCAGCGTAAGTTTGTTCTCTCCACAAGGTCGGCAACCCAATATTGTCAACAAAGCTATTACACGCAGCAGGTGCCTGGGAGAAAATACGTTTTTGATTATCTGTCAGTCACAGACTCTCTGAAGTTTGTGAAAAAAACATCCATTGATATTTCAATTCTACATTTATGACAAAAGCATATTGTCATATTGCAACAGATAATATACTATCAATTAGATAAGATATTTAAAAGTTTTGTGGCACTTTGACTGAGACAATGTGCGAAATGGTAACCCCAAACTTAAGCTTAAGCAACCCTTTTCCAAGATGTCGATTTCAAAGTGATTTGAGGAATTATCAAGTGTATACTTAAAACGTGTGGCCTGGCTAAATAAGACTGTGACTTTGTGTAATTTGTGTGAGTTTATGTCATTAACTGTACGTAGTTTTGGTCCTTGTGAACTTACCTCTTGATCAACATAGGGGCCACAAAACTCATTTCAATAACTTTGCATCCTTTTGCCTAACAGATAATTCATGTAAAGTTTGGTTATATCCACCTATCCGGGTTTTTTTTTCTTTAAGAAGATGACAATGCGATTTCCCCTTGCTTATTCGAGGGATTATTTCCTGATGGTACTTAATAGGGCCATTCTGAAAACTGCCATGATCAACACCCGGGGATCAACGTTTATTTTTCACCATAAAGGTTTCTACACAAAAATCACTGACAGAACTACCTCGAAAGTATGAAAACAGGTTTGAAATCTATTTAGCTTTGGCCCATGGGGTCCTGACCCTATGGTCCGATATGGGCCATGTATATATGACTTGAACAGCTTCGCATCCCAACCCTACCATAAAGGATGAATCCTGTGTCAAGTTTGATAAAACTCTAACCAGACATTTTAAGATAGTGAAAATTTGTATCATCCCTTGGTCCCCTCAACCGTTCATCCCCTCAGAAGGAAAAATTGGCGACTCTGACACTGCCATTTGCAAATTTAATTTCACCAATGGAGGTGTCTACACGTACAAACAATGTGACTCTAAATAAAATCATTATAGTACATTTTAAAGAAAAAGATGAAAAGTTCTTCACAGTGCACGGACGACTTACAAAAAGCTACGCGTTAGCTCACACGATCCTTATATCCAAAATTTGCTCTACATGTATCTCTCATCTTTTCATAGCTCAAATATGACCGAAAGTGAGGAAATGTAAATAAAATCTAATTGTACAAGTTTGGGAACTAGGTGTTAAAAGGTGGTTATGTAATTTGTCACCATAGAAAATATTAAATTATGTACCAAAATCATTCAAATCAATCAACTGGTGCATTCTAAAAACAGGTTCAAAATAATCAATATATTGGTAGATATCTGTGCAACAACGTATATCATATTTCTTCAAATCGAACAATATTTTGGTCAAATTGACTAAGCTACCGTTCTTAAATCCACCAAAATATTAGTTAATTTGGACGACTTTCTCAACACATATCCGCCAGTACTTATTTTGACCAATTCCTTTTAAAAGTGGGACTTCTGCTCTTCTGGTGTGGAAAGTATATGGGCAATTCCATGATTAGTTACGTTACACTTTATGACAAACTTTACTCAACATTTGGCTCTTACATGAATATGCTTTGATATTACTTTTCTGTTTTGGTACTGTCAGTTCTGTAGACTGGCACCTACTTCACAACATCAAGCAAAATCATGAGACATTTTTCAGTGGGAAATAACAAGAACTTTAATTATGGTTAGTTACGTTACGTAAAGAGGACATGGAAAAAATGACAAGTCTTTGTCCTCCAAGTTTCCTCAACCTGTTTTCAGTTGAAACAAACTGTGGTATTCATGCTATTTATGGAGTATTGATTAGTCATTCAATATATAACTTATTGATAAAAATCTTTTCATTTTTAGTTACGTCATCAAAAACATGGCTAGTTACGTTACGGTTAGTAACGTTACATTTTGTCAATCCACACAAATCTGCGTTTATTCATGTCTTTTTTTTTCCAGATTTAGTATGCATATGTGGGGCGTTATTACTTTCAAAACAATGAGAAGAGGCTATTGGCATGGAAAAAACTGCAGAATAAATGATAATATTTTTTTTTTTATAAAACTGAGATTTAGTCACACTAGTCCCACATGTGGTATTTCATGTATGGTTCTGATTCTCCCAGAGGGTGCAGTTGAAGACATAGAATTTAGAGTTGAAATGATGTCCCCCATTGTTTCTTCATGATTCATACCCATTCAAACCATTAAAATGTAATAGGATGCGAGATGGAGCAATTTATGTAATTTGTGATTTGTCCAATAATTCATGGAAATGCCCATAAGGACACTTACCCTCTGAACAATTACCCACCCTGATAATTACCACCCGGGCAATTACCCATGCAGGACAATTACCTATGACAACAATTTCCACCCGGGAAAAGTAAACATATATGACAATTACCACCCAGAACAATTACCCCTAGGACAATATTACCACCCAGATAATTAGAGCCTGCATTACCCCTATGACAATTCCCAGCAGGACTACTCTCCTCGGGCTCGGTGGTAATTGTCTTGGGGGCAATTGTCCTAGGAGTAGATATCCTACAGGGGTAAAAATTATGGAATAATCTCCCGCTCACAATTAGAGAACACCCAACACTTGACATTTTTCAAAAAGCATCTTAAAACCTATCTATTCAGTGTAATTTTTGTTATGTATATTTAATTCTATGTTAGCGCTGGGCTATGGTACAGCGCATATAAATACTCATTATTATTATTATTATTATTATTATTATTATTATTATTATTATTATTATTATTATTGTTATTATTACTATTAACTGGCCTGGTCATGGCCTAGAACGTATAAGGGCAATTACCCTCGAGGACAATTACACCTGGAACAATTACACCCTAGGACAATTACCACCCAGGCAATTATTCCCTGCACATATAATTACCCATATGACAATTACCAACAGGACTACTGTCCTCGGGCTTGTGGGTAATTATTGTCCTGGGGGTAATTATTCTGGGGTAATAGGCGTATATATCCTGGGGGTAACTGGCCTGGTCATGGCCTTGAACGTATAAAGAAAATTACTCTCTGAATAATTACCCACCCGGATAATCACCACCCGAACAATTACCCCCAAGAGAAATTACCATCGAGGACAACCACCCGGGACAATGTGGGGGTAATTGTTACGGTGGTAATTGTCCGGGGGAAAGATGTTCAAGGGGTAGATGTCGAATATAGAACCGATGTGGTTACCTTACGTTTTTGATTCAGCATGAGGAGCTGGATAATTTACTATACCCTTAAATGCTAGGGTCTTTTTTAGTTCGTCTATTTTCAATAGTTTATTTATCTTGTCTGAATGTCTCACCTGAATGAATTCCAATACGAAGGCAGAGTCGTTCATCGGTCTTATGAGGTATTTTATAACTCTTCACGACGCTGAGAAGCTCCAGCGCCATGGTGCACACTTCCCATGCGTGCCTCTCTGTGGCATCTGGTAGACCCGACACAACCATGTACGCGTCGCCTATCGTTTCCACTTTATACACATCGTATCGATCGATCGAATTATCGAATGTGCTGTATATGAAAAATAAATGGAAATAATAATAATAATAATAATAATAATAATAATAATAATAATAATAATAATAATAATAATAATAATAATAATAATAATAATAATAATAATAATGATAATAATAATGATAATAATCATAATAATACATATGATTTATATTGCGCCAAATCCACTCCGCAGAGTGTTCTAGGCGTAGGGTATACTATAGATAGAATTTAGTGGCCAGTTGAAAGATGGGAGAAAAATGAAGTACAGTGTACACGGTAATCAACGGGAAGCATGAAACAAGTAAGTTTTTAGACTGCGTTTGAATGAATCTGGGGAATTGCAACTTTTTAATAACAGGACCAGCGTGAGCAAAAGCTCGTTCCCCCATGTAGAAGAAGTCAAATTACGAAAACAGAGATGTATACTTCAGGTGGGGTTTGTATACTCCCAAAACTTACTTGCGTGGGAGTTCATTTTCATATTTTTTTCTGGTCAGAGAGATTATAATAATGCACCTGTTTCTGCTATAAATAATTGGTTATTATAATATTTCGTGGAAACTGAGAAACATAAGAACAGACACTTTGATCTAGAGCGTAGATATATAGTGAGATGATATACAGTGTTGGAGGTCTCGAGACTGGTCTTGGTCTCGAGACCGGTCTCGAGACCAGCATGCTCTTTCTTGGTCTCGGTCTCGGTCTCGAACCCTCTGGTCTTGGTCTTGGTCTTGGTCTCGAACCTCCATGGTCTTGGATTTTTTGGCCGAGACCAGCCTGAGACCAGCAACTAATTTGATTTTACATAAAAATCTTTATTGTTGTACACGTACAAACTGCAATTTTGCGGCATATACAGTGTGTCTCAAAAATAATTGTGCAAGTCAAAAGCACCCTCTTTGGTAATGAGAACAACATTTTTGTGACGTCATACATTACCATCAAGGGCATAGTCTTACCTTTTAAATACCGTTAGTTTTGTTCAGTTTGCTTGTTTTAATCCTGAGATATGTTCAGTTACCAACGAAAAGGAAAAATAAAAAATGTGCCACTTTTACTACAGTCAATGATAGCATCAAGCCCTCTTCCCGTAAATGTGACACACCGGGGTGACACAATAAATTGTGAGTCCACTTTTTTGTTGTTTACAAAATATCTTGAGATCAAAACAAGCAAACTGAACAAAACAAACGGCATTTGAAAGCTAAGACTTTTCCCTTAAGGTTAATGTAAGCATCAAATTACAAGAATAATTTCTAAGTGCCGAAGAGAGTGCCTTTTGCTTGCAGAATTATTTATTGAGACATGGTGCAGCATGTCTCAAAAATTGTTCACGTGAAAAGCGTCCACTTTGACAGTCAGAAAGTACTACTGTAATACCTGTTTATGTCAACATAAATTTGCTTGTTTTAATCTCGAGATATGTTGTAAACAACAAAAGGGTGGAATCACAATTGGGTCACATATACTAGGGACTGTAGTAAAAGTGGCACAATTGTGATTTTACTCTTTGTAATTTAAATTAACATATCTCAAGATTAAAATTAGCAAATTGAACAAAACTAACAGTATTTCAAAGCTGAGACTATGCTCTTGACGTTGATGTAGGCATCATGTCACAAGAATATTTTCTAATTGCCAAAGGGAGCGGTTTTCACTTACACATTTTTTTTAGACACACTGTATAGGGCGTTCAAACATATATTTAACACAGATCTTCTACACATAAATAAGGACCGACAATGGTGGTTTCTCTGACGCAATATAGTCTGGTTGTTCCTTTTATAATTGAACATGGAAGTAGACATGGTAGAAAACAAAAGAAGAAGTATACTGGAATGAACATTAAAACATAAAATTAACGGAAGAAAAAGTAACAAAGAAAGACAGGAAGAAAGAAAAACGGAGAGATTGGAAGAATAGATAGTCAAATGAAAGAAAGGAAACATAATAGGAAATAATAAAAGAAAGAAGACTGAAAACAAAAGAAAAAAGAAAAAGAAAATTGACATCAAGATAGCAGGAAAGAAATCTTAAAACAGAAGGAAAAAGACATCACGAATGAGAAGAACAGAAAGAAGAAAGATAGAAAGAAGGAAAAAAATCAAATGAAGAAGAAGAAAGAAAGAGAAATTAAAAACAAGAAAGGAGAAAAAGAAAGGATAAAATGAAGAAAAAGAGAAGGAATGAAGACAAGGGAAAGAGTAGAATGCAAGAAAAATGAATAAGAAATAAAAAGAGTAAAGAATAACAAAAAACAAACAAAACGTAAGAAAGGGAAAAGGCTAGAATGAAAGAAAAACAAAAGAAAAATGAAAGATTGCAAACAGAAAGGAATAAAACAAGAAAAGAAAAAGAATGAAGGAAAGGTAGACCAAAGTAAGAAAAAGGAAGAAAGATTAAACATAAGGAAATAAGAAAAAAAGGCATTAAGAATGAATGAAAAAAGGAAGAAAGATAGAAAGAAGGAAGGAAAATGGATTTAATGAAAAAGAGAAGAAGAGAAAAAGGAGAAATAAAAGAAAGATAGAGATAGAAAACGTAAGCAAGAAGAGCGACAAGGAAAGGATGAAGTAAAGAAAAGGAGAAAAGAAAGAAAGATATGGTAAAGAGGCAGAAAGAAAGAAAAAACCCCAAAGAATCAAGAATCAAAAGATTAGCAAATAAAAGAAAAAGAAAGAGAAAGGGTAGAATGAAATTAAAAAAAAGACTGCATGAACGAAATACAAATAGAAAGGAATAAAACAGAAAAAAAAAGAATGAATGAAAAAAGTGAGAAAAAAGGGAAGATATAGAAATGTCAGAAAATCAAGAATGAATGAAAAGCCATTAACGAATGAAAGAAATAAGATTATTATTAATACGACTATGTGCTCATAGGAAAAGGTATTCTTTTCAATTTAAAATAGTTTCTCAGTCGTTTGTGCAATTTGTAGCTATCATATTGACTCGTAGTCATAGGCCTATTTTCGTTAAACTTTGGGAGGCATTTTACATGTAAGTGACAAATGAAACAAAGAAAATATAATTTTTATTGTTCTTCATTAACTGTTAATTTGATTAAATCTTTAAAAATTTTATAACAGTCTAATTGCAATGTGTAGCCAGTAGGCAGTTAATGCTGAATAATAAGTAACGTTATCCTCAAAACATGTACAAATTAGTGTTAATTGAAACGCTGGTCTTGGTCTTGGTCTTGGTTTCGGAATGTGCTGGTCTCGGTCTCGGACCCCTTTTTCTTGGTCTTGATCTTGGTCTCGGATGGCCTGGTCTTGACTACAACACTGATGATATATATTTATTCAGTTTTGGAGATTATTAGCGTAAACAAAAATAAGAATGTTAATGATAGTATTTTGTACTGAATGTGATGCAGTATGCTTATTGGGAGCAAATAGGCGTAGATCGGGGGAGGGGATCAGTCCCCCCCCCCCATATCGTGGAGCAAACATATCGTTTTGCCCCCACTTATTTTGACAACTCAAATTCAGAAAACATAATGCATGATTATGTTTAAAATCAGTGCAAGCCTACAAAGCACTACAAACCCACTTAAATTTACATCAAAATTACGCTGGGAGCAATAATCACCTATAAGATAGGGTATATCACGTTTTCGAGCGCGTGTAACCAACACAGCTTTTGAATTTTGGATTATCTGTTGCTTATTACTTTGAAGGTCAGAAAACCCTGGTTAGAAAGGAGTACGATTAGTTTAAAGGGTTGATTTAAAGGCCCACTGTCACGGGTCAACTCAGCCATAGAGAGGATGTCAACTAGTCCTGGAATACGTGCACATATTCATGAACATAGACTGTTACAATGCCACAGTGTACAGATTGTGGGAGGAAATCAAAATGTTGCTATTTTCCACACTGTCATGGCTGTTTCCGTTGCATTATGGGTGTCAGTAGTGCACCCTTTTCATGGTTTTAGTCAAAAGAGGGCGTTGTTCCGTTCTGTCATAACAGTGGGCCTTTAAGGGTCTACACAGGTCTACCTCGAATTGCCTAATGTATTTACTTAAATTTTCAATAGCTCGTGGAATTGGACTGATTGAAATATAGATAAAACAGTACTACCACCTCGCAGCCAAGAAAACAAAAGATTGGATTTAATGACTGGCGGATTTGTTGAGAGATATAGGATTTTCATTAAACTGATTTCAATTTAACAACAAGTGTTTGAGAAGGAACGTGAATCTTGAAAGCGTAGTGAAGTGTAATTACATGTCTTTTCTCGTTGATTCACCGATAACTGTAACTAGAGTACACAAATATTTTTTCTCTCGATTTAATGTGAAAGACGCGCATCCCTTTTTAGCAAAAATGGACTACAATTTATAAAGTACAAGCAAGTTGACCGGATTTACCTGCCCGTTTCCTGCCATAGACTTACTATGTGCAGATCTATGCTATTTTGAACTCGGCCCGAGTACTAAATTTGTTTATTCATTCATATCTATCCAGTGGAAGCAAAAATTGCCAAACTTTTGTATTCTAGGGTGCTTATTTGCCCCTTCAAACACTATACTATGTAGCTCAGATAGCAAAGTTTGACAATTTTTAATTTGAAGCTCCACAATGTTAGCCTGTGTCTTTAAGCTCTCGTATACATGGGCGCAGGTACAAACGCAAAAGTGGATTTAGTTTTATGAATCGATATCGTCACTGACTTGCAGGAATGTAGTCGAGGCCGACCGTTCCGAGTCACGAGGCCGCTGGAAAATATTATTCCCATAGACTTTGTACACGTGACTCGATCCGAGGCCAAGGCCAAGTCCGACAAAATCCGGCCTCGAGGCCGGCCTCGACCGTCTCTGCTGACTTGATTGTATGATTGCACAATAATTATTGCAATCAAACCATTATAACGATTTGTGTAAGTATGAAAGTAGAAATGGACACTTAATGGCACACCTGCTTAAGTGTGTGAGAGTGTGTTTGTTTGTTTGTGTGTTTTTGTGCTGTGTCTGTGTATATGTGTAAATATAAAGTTCATGGGGTATATTCATTTTCGGCATATCAACGATATCGCTAGGTAATAATTAAAGTAAATTGTCTGAATGTGCCCTATTGGCACACCCAAAACAAATTGATAACCATTCATGGGAGTAGGTCTACAGTTTTACACATGCTCCTGTGACGATTCCTGCCAAGTTTGGTCCAAAAATATTCTCTGAGATGCTGATAAAGGGCTTGTAAATGATCCAAAATAATCGATTAATATGCAAAATCAAGTGAAACACGACATCCAGTATATATACACTCATGCTCATAATTATGGAATAGTTTGTTGTTACTTAAGTTCCTTCTCCCATATCGTCCAAAATTTCAAGACAAGTGTTTATTTCACAAAAACGCAGTAAGTGAAGCAATTTTTGCATTTCATGAGATGGCTAAAGTAAAAATTAAAATACGTTTGAGCGCAATAACAATTATATATATATATATATATATATTTTTTAAATCCACAAAAATCATGAAAAAGTATAAAATTAAAGTAATTAAAAAACAACACAAAAAACTGATAAATTTTTATCTAATGTCACTTATTATTAAATTAACATCGAAATTCTCTATTACAAGTCTAATAACGCGCGTAACCACCACGTGACTCAACAACAATTCTTAATACCGCCATTTATAAACACAGGTTTTAGCGTCGAGTCGGACGCTAGAAAATGCTCAGCATTCCTGAAATACTTGGATTATAATTGTTTCACCTGGGGTGAGCAAATATTAATCCCAGATATACCGTTCACGGAAAAATGGCAACTTCTAAAATGTCTCTAAAATATTCCATAATTATGAGCATGAGATATTTATATACACTCAGCAAAAAAAGAAAGTAAACACTTTTTCAAGTTCACATTTGTAATATATAACTTTAATAAAAAATCAATGAATTATATATCAAATTAAAGGCAATTTAATTGTCTTTCAGCCTGTGAGAGTAATTTGAAGATAAATTTTATGCATGAGTGATCACATGCGTTTTTATCCCCCAAGATGCAAAAGTAAAAATTGGAAAAATGGACCATAATCAGATAATCCACTGATATTTAAATGGCACAACACAGTTAATGGAAACAAAAGACTTAGACAATGGCTTTATCTTTGAATAAAAGACATAATTCTGTTAAAACTGCAAGACTGAGTCGTTTTGTCTTTTTACCAACAAAGAGGAGAGAGAGAATTAGAGAGAGAGGAGAGAGAAAGAACTTCTCCTAAGCTTAAGAAGTTCAGGATTGGATTTAGAAAGTATAGACACACAGGGTGGTTACATGTCATGACATATTCAATATATTTTCTTAAGTTGAAGGCTGTAGAGAACTCTCTTTCTCTCTCTTTGTTGGTAAAAAGACAAAATGATTCAGTCTTGCAGTTTTAACAAATTCTGTCTTTTATTCAAAGATAAAGCCATTGTCTAAGTCTGATCTTTTGTTTCCATTGACTGTGTTGTGCCATTTAAATATAGTGGATTATGGTCCATTTTTGCAATTTTTACTTTTGCACCGTGGAGGATAAAAACGCGTGTGATCACTCATGCATAAAATTTATCTTCAAATTACTCTCCCAGGCTAAAAGAGAATTAAATTGCCTTTAATTTGATATATATTTCATTGATTTTTACTTAAGTTATATATTACAAATGTGAACTTGAAAAAGTGTTTACTTTATTTTTTTTGGCTGAGTGTATGTGTGTGTGTGTGTGTGTAAATGAATATCACTTTAACTACTACATAGTATTTTTCAGCACTGTTTCGTAAGGTCACAGATTGGTATGTCGTCACTCTTCAGAAACTATATGCAGAATGAGTCGATCTTGGTTATTCACCTTCGTGAGAATAAACTTACTGGTGCTAATGGATAAGTGTGTTTTAGGAAGAAAAGTTATACAAAGATTTCTCACTTTGAGGGTTTTTTTTTTTGTTTTTTGTTTGTTTCTGCGACAGAGTGTTGGGTTAATTTAACAATGCTCTATGGACAATAGAATATGTTTCAAGTTATTCCGGGAACCAAACCCTGACTTTGCTTCATAAAAACTACCATTGAACTGATCTGACAACCTCGGTACCATTTTTCTTCAAAAAATATCTTCATCTACTACAGCATTATTGAATTAAGTCGCATGAAAGAAAAGATATACATTTTTTTTTGCTTCGTTTGAATCCATGGGCGTAGGGTGGGGGTGGGATTCACTGGGGTAGAGGAGTTTCGCCTTTGGCAAGAAAACCGAAATTTGCACCACTTCTTCTGCTGTCAGCAGCTGATTAGTTCCACCTCCCCAAGATGTGCAACTCGCCATGCCCAAATCAGCCTACGCCCTTGGAATCACCCTATATGCCTCG